>CAWZYM010000300.1:80000-215000 GCA_963966185.1 Rhabditoides inermis | reverse complement strand
TTCGCCAGATTACGGTAGAAAATCGATCTACCTTCGAGTCGCATTCGATCTACCTTCTAGTCGTGAGGAGACCCAAGCGCGCGCTTTCAAACGATAATATTGATCAAAGAAGCCGGCACGCGAATCAAAGAGGCCGCGCGACACTCGAACATTTGCCCGCGCTGTCTGGTCTCTCTCGCTCGAAACTGAGTTTCGGCATCTGACCCCGGCTGGCCATGATCATGAGTAATAGAAATTTGAGCGACGACAAACCCGCAACTGCACCACATCCGCGCAGTAGCTCCGCAGGAAGAACAGGAAGTTATTATACGAATCACGAATAGAATACAGGATCATAAATTTCACAAAACACAATGCCGCTTCGTTGTGTAGTAGCAATAGGGTTTTCTAATTTGAACTGGAGTTGTCTTCAAATCGCTCTTCATTCATGATTCATCTCTCATATGAACTGCCACATCTCTCAATATACGTGACAATGTGTTAACAGATGTGTTGATGTTGGACAAGGCCCTTTGTTTACAACATTCACATCGTCGTGTTACTTGATTCTGCGAGTAACGGTATTAGTTTTCTTTTTTATTATTGAAATCGGGATGTCGGGATGTGGGCGGCAGTGACACGCATCAACGTGTTTTTTTCCGGATGTGGGGCTATTATTCAGCAAACGACCATTTCAGAAGCATAATGATGTGCGTCGTCCGTTTCCAGTAGATACATGCCTCGATGTATTTCATAGCCCTCCGTCCTTCGTCCTAAATGAAACCGTTGATTTGCTTTCTGAAATTATTTCCATATGCGGCATCCGGGGTTGAAAGAATCTTGATACACAAAGAAATGATCTAAAAGAATTTGAAAATATATTGCATATTTGTATTTTGTAACACATGTTTGTTATATATGTTGTGGGCACAATCGTGATGTCATTTCTATGATCTTACGAAAATCTTTTTTGATAATGGGCTACACAAGTGTGTGCAATTGTAACCCTACTACCATTCTCTCTTAAAAGTACTCGCGTGAAGAGAGTCAGTTTTTCTTGAATCAGATCAACAACAGCGCATGCATAAAAACGTTTACAAATACTAACACAAACCTGCCCCCCTTCTCTCTCTCTCTCTCTCTCTCTCTCTCTCTCTCTCTCTCTTTCATCGCTCTCCATTTTCTGTCTATCTCTTCTCTCTCTCCCACCCACCCACACGCTAGCCTTTCGCCTCATGGGTGCGCGGGATCGCTCATAACTTCTTTCCGAGAAGAGGTACATACAAAGACGCCACCGATCAGTGATCTGGCCTACGGAACCGTGCGAATCTAACTAACATGAATTGGATGACATAACATTTCTGCTAAAGGGATCTTTAGATATCGCTTCTTGAACATTCTGTCGCGAGCCTTATCCTAAGCCGATAGAGACACCTAGATACCTTGAAGACAGCTGGTTGATTGGTAGGGCGGGGGGCGGGCTGTGGGATGCGAGAGGGAGAGGAGAGGCAGCAATCGCTGTGCTCTCCACGATGCTGGCCGGCACCTGCCCCCTCTTCTGTACAATCATTCATTGTAAAATGCTGATCGACAACACCGCCTTCATCCACAACGTGCCCTTCGAGTACAGCAAGTGAGTATAGGGTATTCACATTTGGTACCAGTATAGAGTATTCAATGTCAGAAGTGTGGCGTGCGACGGGACTCCGAACTCGTACGACCTGGAACGTGCGCCGTACGTGACCACCGTGTACGACCTCGAAACCAAGACGTGCGTCATGAAAGCGCTTTCGAAGAACCTTCCCTCGCCCCGTCTCTGCAGAGTGAGTGGAGGAATACGGTCCAACTCACGGGTGTGGTAGACAGAGTACACTGTAGGTAGCAGGGATGAATAGAATGCTATTTTATGATGAGACATTGTAAGAAAAACGAACGTTTCATCTATTGAAATAGTTAAATGAACAGTGGCGTATAATAGAACCGTGGGGCTGCAACTTTCAAACTCGCGAGAAATGCGTTTGCAAACAGGAGTCAAGCCCGTGACCGTAAGAGTGATAGACTGATAACCACTCTCTTACCCATTGCTTCTCGCAGATCACTGAGTCATCATGCGAGACCGCTCCCTTTCCCGAGAACTTATATATATATATATCCTATATATATATAAGCTCCCATCCTATAGTGTCCTCCCATCCTATAGTGTACAGCAAGGGAATTTTCTCCGTCACGCCACTTAAGCTTCATTTGCATAATTTGCCGAGTTTGGCAATGTCTTGGTACTCTGGGGGGCAGAGGATGATGCCAAGATGTAAGCAAAACCCTCTGCACGTACCGGGATTCGAACCTGCGAGCATCGAATCCGCGCAACCGCGCCTTAGACCACTACACTAAGTGGCCATGTGTTTGGGTTGGGTGAGAGAGCGATGAGGACAGCGCGGCCCGGCGATAGCGTGTGAATAGGAGAGAATAGAGTGTCAATAGAGAAGAATAGAGTGTGCGCTTTCGGAACCGATGCTATAATGGAGGAAACATGTGGGATAGTATTCATACATGTTAGAGCTCTACGATATTGATTGATATCGATCGATTGCAAGTGAAACGTATTGCTGCGCGTGTCGACAATCTCTAACTGCATGCGACCGAGCCGGCGGAGACGAGTTCGAGCTTTAAGAGAGCCACGGCGTAGCCATTCTGGCTCAGGCGGTAGAGCGTCAGCCTGTTAAGCCTGAGGTCCCGGTTTCGAATCCCGCCCCGGCCAAAACGTTTTGTTCACTCTGACACACTGTCAGAAGGATAGTGAATGGGTTTTGAGCACATGTAAACGTCTGCATGGTAGTGTAGTGGCTACGGTGCGGGCGTGACAAGTGAGTGACCGGGGTTCGAACGCCGCTTCTCCCAAATTCTTTTGCCGGTCTTGGTTATGAGTCAGGGAGATAGTGATTGGGTTTTGAGCTCAAGGAAACGTCGTCCTGGTAGTGTAGTGGCTATGATAAGGGCGTGGCAAGTGAGTGACCGGGGTTCGAACCCCGCTGCTCCCAAATTGTTTTTGCCCGTGTATTATGAATTTTCACAAGTACAAACTTGTTTCCGCTCCTTCATTTTTTTGTTAAAGCGAAAAAAATCTCCCACAGCCCACATATTTAAAAAAAAGCGGGGAGCAATACAAAAATGAGAACATGTGTTTTCAAAAACTTTTCTACCAAAACAAATATTTCAACTCCACTTTATCCATTCCATCTCCAGCACGTTCTGATAAGCGGCGCAGCCGCGCACTCCCGAGTAAAAAGAAAATGACAAATGAATATTCCTCTTTCTTGGCTATCAGACGGAAGGCGAGAGAAATGAAGTATATTCTCGACTGTTCAGATGTGCACTCACTCCCTCTTTCTCTCTTGCAACCACGCCATGCGCTCTCCCTTGTATAAAAGAAGGCGCGTAACGCCTATCAAAATTATTATTTCACACCTCTACGACAAGTGTTTACAAAGTGAGAATTGTGATGAAACATTAAGCGATATTATGGGTTTCTGAAAGCGATATTATGGGTTTCTGAAAGACTAAAAAGAAATGTTCGCGCGAAGCGCGGACTACGTGAAAATGTAAAACTTTTTTCCATTTACAATTGTTACTGAACATTTCCATTCTCAACGTTGTTTCCACTCCCTACTAATGCTAGTCTAGAGATAATGCATGTGCTTTTGTTGAATTTCATGGAAATTCTTTATAATATATTTTAACAACTAACCGTACTGGAATATAATCAAAATTGAATCAAGTTTTGAATTTAAATTCACAAAACTCGAAACACGTGATGAAACTAGTTTCATTTAATGTTCCCATGAACTATATATGTCATAATCAATCTAGCAAAACGAAATCCAATGAAGGGATTCGAACCCACGACACGTCCAGATCCTTGTAAGCGCTCCCTATCCACTAGGCCATATGGCCCACGAGATGGGAGCAGCAATAAGGCATGCTATGCACAAACGCATGCATATACGTATATAGGTGCATGTGAAACTCAATCACTATTAAAGTATGATATAAGAATATGATATCATATTTTCATAACATGGTGGTACCTACGTCCTCCGGCAACCGTAAACTATGAGACGCGCTTGGTTGCATACGCTTTAGATCGTGCCGCTTTGACTCCCCTCTGTGGCCTCCCGTGCGGCCGCAATAATCACACACACACACACACACACACACACACACACACACACACACACACACACACACACACACACACACACACACACACACACACACACACACACACACACACACACACACACACACACACACACACACACACACACACACACACACACACACACACACACACACACACACACACACACACACACACACACACACACACACACACACACACACACACACACACACACACACACACACACACACACACACACACACACACACACACACACACACACACCACCCCCCCCCCTCGACCCGAGATACTGAGACGAATAGAAACTTGGACCAACTGAACAAATTGCCCGCCCAGGTGATACATAAACGTCTGTATAGTTCACAAGTATCTCACTATCACTCTTATAGGTGTATTCGATATCGATAGTGCGCAATTCTAGCGCGTAATGTGGAAGAGACAAACCCAAGCGGCGCTGCGCGCCGCTTGTAATACTAGGCAATAATAGGGCGAGAGGACAATCACCTTGGGACCACTGTCCCTCTTGCCATTAAAAGGAGGGGAGTTGGTCCATCCGCCCTGCTGAGCCTGGGTCATGTAGGCGCCTCGCCGGATACACGACTGAAACAACACGACTGAAGCATCACTCATTGTCAGATGCACGACATATCTTGACAGACTTATCAGCTTCTCGCCACCACCACATATTGACAGACACACTTCCAGAAGTATATAGCTCACCTCGAAAAGGCGGTTCATCGCGATCCGGTCCTCCTCCACGGAGGCATCGAAGTCGAACCCGTAGCGGTTCTTGAAGAGGTCTGATCCCTGCAAGTGGAAAGTATGTACCGTCTACAGTCGCTTCACAATTCAAAACAATATTAAAAAAACAATACATTGCACTTTCTGAATCGTGTTTTACATCTTTAGTACTTTGATTGGGGCGGCATCCTGAAACGGAACAAGCGCGATCAAAAGCACGTGATCGAAAAACAACTGCGAGAGAGCATTTGATTAGGAGAGACGCAGAGGAGCGCGCGCAAACTAGCGACAAAAGAGAAAAGCATGTGAGATGTGGATGTGGATTAGAGATAATCAGAGAAGCGAGTGCCCCAAAAATGCTCACCTCAGCACGGACGAACATTTGGTAGGGCGAAAAGCTTTTGAAAGACGACATGATTGCGATCTATAAAATGATAGGAACTATGAGAATTGAAGTTATTAAGGCTACCTGGAATATAAAAACAACTTTAGATGTACAAAAACATTCACTTGATAAGGATAATATGATATTACTTGAAAACTCACCACGATCTGTCGGTACGAGTAAAAAAATGACGTTTTAGATTAGGCAAAAACTCCGAGTTGATCGATCCTACGATTGCGAAATCGGGGCGCTAGAGAGTAAAAAACGATCGTCCATAATAGCGTACTAATTAAAAAAAACTTACGATTTTTATCAGACTTGTGTTTTTCATAATTATGTAGTTGTTTGATAGACGCTAGATCCCTAACGCGCAAATATAAACAGTGTTACTTGAAGATACAGGGGCCTATTCAAATAGAATGCTGATCGTAAATTTTCAAATTGCGCGCGTTTCTTTGCTCGCCAAGAAAACACACGGTACCAGTTGAAAAGTGGGTTGAAATCACGTGAGGAATTACACAAAACATGCGGATGCGGTGGGAATCAAACCCGGGTTAGTCACGTCAGCAGCCGCGCATGCTATACACAATACCACGAAGGATAGTTGCGGAAGATATATTGAGTGCGGTAGATATACTCAAGACACGCGCAGCTATCGATACAAGCCGATTTTGATATGTTTTTCAAGCGGGAATTTGAAATTCTGCGATCACAGTTGCCGATGAGCGTTTCTCAATCACGATGAACCTTTGTTTCTCCGTTCCAATTAAAGTTTGTTTGTGTTTTTGTAGACTATAAATCATTAAAAATGGTTAAAAATAGGCCACTGTATCTTTAAAATATTACTCATCAGTGAGATGCCCGATGAGAAACATTAGAAGTATGTAGGGGCGTGGCGTGCGGAGGCGGGGCAAAGTGGAGTTATACATACAGTCCAATTTGCACCACACATCACATCGCGCAATCGCATTTATCACACAACAATTTTCACAATCAAAGAAAAACACTCACGCACCTGGTTGGGCGTGTCCTGGCTATGCCTCTCCACTGCTGCGGCCGCCTCCTTTCTGTCGACACCTGGAACCAGTCACCAGGAACCATGGAACCATGGAACCAGGAAGGAGATGGAAGTCAGTGGAGAAGGGAGGAAAGGAGAGAGAGAGAGGGAACAAGAGAGAGTAAGGCAACGAGAGAGAGAGAGAGAGAGAGAGAGAGAGAGAGAGGGAGGAGGGAGATTAGTCGAAGGAGGAAGGGGAAATCACCATGAACCATGGAACCAGTCGCCATCCATCATTCCCCATCCAGCGCCTCTCCCGCATCTACTTGGCGAGTTCTTTTCCTCCAATGTACAGTACGTGGCTGCAATAAATCGATAATCCATCAATGTAGACAATTTGCCTGAATAATTGAAACGAAATCGATTCGTGAAACCACATTCCACAATCACAATCCTCACTTCATTTTCACTTCCTCACAAATAAAAGATGTCATATAGGGTATCCCCCCGGTTCACGGTACGGCGGTATGGGGTACTGTAATTTATAAATAATTTAAAGGAGATTCACTTATGCTGTGTCCAAAGACCGTTTTACAATTTACAGTGCGTTTACAGCGTGTAAAACGCACGAAAACGGTTTTACAGAGCGTTGAAAACGCACTGTAAATCGCGTGTAAATCGTCCGTTTTCCACGGTGTAAAACGGTTTTCGGCATTTACACGCCGTTTTCACGGTTTACATTGCAAAACGGAAAACGCTGGAAAATCTACGGAAAACCCTGTGTAAAACGCCCGTAGATTTACGACGCCTGTGAAAACCGCTGCCGTTTTACTCATTCTTCGGTCATTTTTACAAGGGTGCGGTGGGTTCGTGGATATTTGAATGACTTGACGTCGTTAGCATGCGCTTGCTCTTACGTTTGAAAAATCGGCAGAGAGTAGACCTCTCAACTCAAAGAGAAATTACCACGTTATCTGATGGCAAATGTCGGTGGAGATGCAAATATCCTACCGAAACTGGGAGACCCACCGCACCTCTGTAAAAATGACCGAGGAATGAGTAAAACGGCAGCGGTTTTCACAGGCGTCGTAAATCTACGGGCGTTTTACACAGGGTTTTCCGTAGATTTTCCAGCGTTTTCCGTTTTGCAATGTAAACCGTGAAAACGGCGTGTAAACGCTCGGTAGAAGCGCTGTAAAACCGAAAACCGTTTTACACCGTGGAAAACGGACGATTTACACGCGATTTACAGTGCGTTTTCAACGCTCTGTAAAACCGTTTTCGTGCGTTTTATACGCTGTAAACGCACTGTAAATTGTAAAACGGTCTTTGGACACAGCATTACGGAGGGGGTCGAAGGAGGACTGTAATTTATGTATTTTATTTAAATGATGTTCATACTGTAGTGAATGTATTATGTGTACTGTATTGAGGCGGGCGACGATTCTTTGGAGGAGTGTCTGACTGATGTGGCGGGATTCAGTGTCGGAGAGTTCGCGGCTCTCGTCGCCGCCAAGATACTCACTTTCGCTGATGGTCTCTCTCTCTCTCTCTCTCACTCACTCACTCATTCCTTCTCTATTATCTCTTTGCAGCCCTCCAGATTGTGAAGGTGCGCGCCGCTGCAATGCACGAGTGCAATCAGGTACGGTAGATTGAACTCGGCTTACTGTACATTGAATATTGAACAGCTGATCAAGAGTGGAATGATGACGGTTCGAGTGAAGGCTGACAGTCGCTTGAACGAGGCGATGGCAGACGCGCGTTCCATCGCAATGTGAGTACTGTAGCCTATAGGGCATATATGGGTTTGGAGTACTGTAACTGGTATACTGTAGCTTGTATTTTGCAGTGAGAAGGGCGAGCGTGACGTGTGTGAGATTGCCAACTATCTCTTCTGCGGAGTGCGAGTCGTGGGAGCCAGTGAGACATGCATGCAGTTCCTCGAGCGAAACCAGAAGGACTACAACATTACGGTAAGTGGGGTACGGTAGCTGGGATACGGTATACGGTGTTCAGGTGGTGAAGCGTCTGGAGGTGAGCGGCGCGTTCCACACTCGTCTCATGAAGGACGCCGTTCCAGCGATCAGGTGAGTACGGTAGATAAGAACAGGGGTTACTGTACTTTGAATTGTAGCCACGCTGTGAAGGCGGCCGAGTTGAATCCGGCGGTTGCGAACATCTATTCCAATGTTTCCGGACACATCTATCCCAGCAAGAAGGTACGTCTCTCTCTTACTTTCTCTTTTTCTCAATAATTGCTTTGTTACAGAGGGAGATCCGAAACAATATCATTTCGCAAGTATGTGAGCCTGTCAAATGGGAGCAGATCGCACAGTTGCTGTACAGAAAACACCAGGACTACAGGTGAGAGAGAGAGAGAGGGAGGAAGGGAGAGAGAGAGACAGAGAAAGAGAGAGAGAGAAGAAGAATAGAGAGAGAGATAGTAGGGGAATGGAGAGAGAGAGAGAGAGAGAGATGCCGTGTCAGGTTCCCTCGCTACATGGAGGTGGGTCCGGGCCGGCAGCTGGGCTCGATTCTGATGCAGACTAGCAAGAAGGCATTCGCCGCCTCCTACAAGCATGTCTCGTGTTAGAAGAGGGAGAGGAGGAGGAGGAGAGAAAGGATGGGAGCAGTAGTCCCGATATGTAGTGTAGGTTCTAGTGTGAGTATTGGTTGTTACGCTGTGTTGTTGATATTGCATATTGTTTTCTTCAGATACTTATTGGAGACAAATTTTGATGAAAAGAGCAGAATTAAGTGGTTTAAATTGTCGATAAACCCTTTGACGAACACTCCTGGAAAATGAAATTGTGTGGTGTAATAAATAACAAATCACCAAAAGAGTGGACGTTTATTTTGTTTAAAAAAAATGGGTACAAAAGTTTGCATTATCTATACGCAAAAAAACAAGAACGAAAAGTGATTATAATACCCAACAGACATTGAGATGAGAAGTGTGATGAGACTCGTAGCAGACTCTAGAGTGGGAGCGGATCAGAAAAAGCATCTGAGTGACCAGGAAAAGCGTCAGAAAGAGATGTCAGTAGGCATAGAGAGGCTAGGATAGATCACGACTTTTCCGGGGTTGATCCACCTATGCGTCAGTCCCCGTTTATCCACTATACGCTGCACCAACGGCTTGAGAACGGCCCATCCCGAGAGTGCAGATTGCGACCAGTCGTGATCGTCACGGGAGAACCTGCGAGTATACTTTGTAGCGTGGAACGACGCTGCGAAGAAGAGCAAGGAGCACAAAGTGACAAGTTGACGGCGCGATCGGCACTTGCTCGTAAAATATCGTTTAACATACATTCAAAAAACATCGTAAAATGATTAAAAAATACTAGAAATATTCCGCTGGGTCTAAAAAAAAATCATGCCCGCTGTATTTGAACCACTCACCCTTTGCACGATCCAACGCATTGTTCACAATCGCCTTCGTCGATTGTGTCCTTCTGAACGAAATTCATCTTTATCTCACGAATCTTACGTCTTACATCGTCTGACAACGGGATTGATGTGGTATTGTTGTTAGCTCATTTACGCAAGTTTGTTTGAAGGCACAGGGGCGTTTATAATTACCAAGGTTCATCGAAATTCTTTTTTGAGAACATGGCAAAACTGATTCTTGGCGGGAATGGAACCGGCGTAGCATGTACCGCAACACTACAACGTTACCGCAACACTACAACGACATGTGCTGTCGAACGGATATCGAAGAGATGTGCACAGAGCTTAATTTTCCGATATGCAGTTTGGCGCGAAGTTCGAGTTTGTCTTATAACCAAGCTTCGCCAACCTATATACCAAGCTTTATACCAAGCTTCGCACGTGCACATATTGGTAAGAGTAACAAGGAAACGCCGTTCTTTCGCGTTTCCTTTGCTTGTTCCCATGGATCAAGCAATGAATCAAAGTCGAAAACTAAGCGCCACTGTGCCTTTAACATGTTAGAATTTCATGCTGAATTCGAAAAAAAGAAGATTGTAATGCTAACCGCTCACCTCGCTGCGATGAAATGCATCGCAGAGCGCGTGAAGGAGCTTCTTAACACGCACACATTCTCGCTCTCTCTCTCTCTCTCTCTCTCTCTCTCTCTCTCCTATTTAATGCATTCTCACCTTGCGCGATCCGACAAGTGTCAGTAGACCGACGAGGGAGGGTGGAGAAGTGGGTGATGGTGAAGTCGTTTTTCTGCACAGACGAGAACAGCAGAGTAAGCACATAATCGCTGCCCTGCAATAATCTTTTCCTCCCTCCTCTCTCCCACCGTCTCCCTCCCACTTACCCATTCGGTCAGTTCACGGGGCAGCACCCCCTGGTCAGCAGTCTTAGTGGTCATGGTCACCTGTATATTTCTTTATCAATACAAAAGAATGACTCGACATGATTTTGATCTTTAGGATGGAATAGAATAGGAAAATACGATAGGCGACAAATCGCCATGCCTATAAGCCTAGTAGGGTATTTCGTCCCGTTGCGTACACGTCGCGTATTATAATCTAGAATATCAACTAGTTTCAGAAGAAGTGCAAACATTCCAGAAGAAGTGTTTTTCTACATTTCAATTTCACAACTTAATTCATCTCACGCACATATTCTACGTACACAATTTAGGTGACAGACCATAGGGGATGACACGGTCCGCAGGAAGTAGAGTCGATTTTTAATAAGATAGTTATATGTCACAATCAGGAATATTTCATCATTCATCGAAAATTTATCATTTGGTGTTAGGACTAGAAGACCAAGACGACCTTAGGATCACTGCTTCTTTTGCTCTTTGACCGCCGAGTCCTTTCGCGTTGCTGAGTCGGGTTCATGTAGTAATCTTGCCAGGAGCACGTCTGAAGTTGAGAACTTTTAATGAAAAGTTAAAGTTTTCATAGAAATATGAAAAATTTCAATGAAAGATGTCGCCGCACCGGCCGCGTTCTAGGACATTTGGAGCCATTGCTAGACACTTGCAGACGTTCCTCACCTCAAAAAGGCGATTCATCGCGTTGCGCTGCTCCTCCACGGAGACATCGAAGTCGAACCCGTAGCGGTTCTTGAAGAGTCCTAAAACGGACACAAGCGCGCTCAGCACGTGATCGAAACACAACTGCGAGAGAGCATTTGATTAGAAGAGACGCAGAGAAGCGCTCGTGGACTAGCGACGAAAGAGAAGACAAGAGCATGTGGGATGTGGATGTGGATTGGAGATAATCAGAAATCAGAGAAGCGAGTGCCCCAAAAATGCGTCACAGCACCATATACGGACTCAAGAACGGAATTCAAGACGTCCGACGCCACGCAACCCAACTACCTCTGCTGACGTCGTCGTAATCCAAGAACACTATATTGTTCTCGACTATAAAAACCCCTGATTCAAACAGCTAACAAAATAAGTTGTTTGATTAAAAAACGTTGCACTCAGTCTTGTTTCGATCCCCTGAAAATATTAACAATCAGTAAACAGTTTAATACGATGGCGGAATCGCGATCGAATGTTTAGGAAACAGACGGTTATGTCTGACGAGGTCTGAAAAGCAGCGGGGGACGCCGGGGCCTGATCAGAGACACACTGAGGAATGAGAGAGAAAAAAATACAAACTCGCCCTTTCCAAACGCGCTCTCTAACTGTTAGCGTACACCTGGGAGCGACAAGTTTGGGAGCACCGAATCAATCAGTTATGAAATCGAAGAAACTGCTTTTGTCAACTTCCACGAAGCCATACAATACCTTGTAGAGCATCACGATGTCGTTGACCTGGCGACGCTGCTCGAGAGATCGCATGCGAAATGCCTGGTTGCGCTGCTCGGCCGAAGCCTTGTACCTAAGTGACGTTGTACGCAAGAAGATGACCCGTGGGACGTAGTTCTGCACGCGTTCGAGTTTTCGAGATAAGGAGTAGTTTCGAGTAGTAGGCATTGCAGTAACTTCTGGTCTTCTGGAGCTACCCGTTTTTTTCTCTCAAAATAACTCGGTTTGAATTTTAATCTGTATGCTCGTTTATGTTCATTGTTCAATGCATCATCAGTTTCAATTTCCCTATTCCCTATATCGCTTCCCATAAGCACGGGTGCATGGGCTGGTCACATGGCTACCGAGGCTCTTTTGCCCTGTTGCTGCAACCACCCCGCTTCATAGTATCATAGTCCTTTGCCGAAAAAGCTTATTTCGAGTGTTTTCTCGATTGTAATAATATTATTAAAAAAACTTTCATGATTAGGAGGTCCCTTTTAGAAACCCGTTTTCAAATCCACATAATCAATCTGTGTATTGATATTGCAGACACTATGACGCTTGTCGCCTATTCAAATTTTGTTATCGAGCGAAGCGACTGTCATTCCTTCTTTCATAAACGCTAGACAATATCATGGCTGCATTTTTCTGTATGAAGTTGCGTGAAACATTTTCATTCAGCCGTGATGAAGCTTGCTGTTGCTCTCGTGCAGATAGCACTCGCGTCCGCCGCTGGTGTGTGGCAGGAAAACGAGAGCGACGCAGAAGTGAGCTTGGAGATGTCTGTGTTGCTGGCTGCCAACATGAACGTGCAGTGGACAACGCTGCCACCGAACGTCCTCAAGCTGCACCAGTGTGAGTCGAGAACAAGTAGTGGCGAAGTGCTTGGATTGAAAATATATTTCCTTTTAGAAGTACTTGCGTAAAGAGATTTACTTTGTCTTAACCCAGTGCAACAAAAACACATGCATAAAGCGTTTACAAATACCTACACAAACCTGCGCTTCTCTCTCCCCTCTCGCGCCTCTTGGGTGCGCGCGATCGCTCATAAGTTCTTTCGGAGAAAAGATACAAAAATGCCACCGACGAGTGATATGGCCTACGAAACGGTGCGAATTCAACTAACATGATTTGGATGAGTTCACATGGTTGCTAACACGACCTTTGGATATCGCTTTTTGAAAATTCTGGCGCGAGCCCTATCCTAAGCCAAAAGAGAGGGCGCTGCGCGCCCTCTCTGATTGGTACTATTGGCGAAGTGAGTGATGAGACATGATCATGAGTAATAGAAATTTGAGCGACGACAAACCCGCAACTGCACCACATCCGCGCAGTAGCTCCGCAGGAAGAACAGGAAGTTATTGGCTTACTGTGAGTCAGGCCTCCAATCAAAGAAATACAGATCGTTTGTTACAGGGCGCGTTGCATGAACGAGGACGAAACGCTGGAGCTGGCTCTGACGACGCGAGTGCCTCCACTCTCCACTGTCTCCCTCATGTTGTAATGATGTTTCAGAGATGCGGTCGCGGATAAATGCAAGTTTTTCGGCAAGGGAACTCCTGTGGAAGTGCTGGTCGTGTACCCTATCCGAACCAAGTGTGTCATGATATCGGTGCGTGTGTGAGTGAGTTAGAGACAGACAGACAGACACAAAAAGCGAATATTGGCTTGATTTAATGATTGGTTATGATTAATGACTGATGTGATGCATTTTTAGTTCGGCAGCACTGTGCTCAATCAGACCGATGTCTCAGGAATGCAGCTTGCCTGTCTCCGATCGACGGTCGAGCAGAGCGAGTGCTCCTGCAAGCCGCCAGTGTAAGTAAAACAACTTTCTGTTGTTTGATTGCAACAACTGTATACTACAATAATTACTAACACACTGACGATGTATACGTAAACAGAAAATAGAGAATTCTAACACAGTTTGCTGCAGGCAGGAGGATGCTTCAACCTTCCAGTTGGTCGCTACTTTCGCCTGAGAGCGTTGGCGCGCGAAGAAGGACGAAAGAACGTCACATGTGTGTTGTGGTTCGCTATATTGTAAAATAGTTAAATATGAAATAGTGAAATGAAAGTGTCACGTTTAGATGTTATTTTTTGTGGTGTTATACTATAATAAAAAAGTTTTTAATTATCCTAATGTACAATACAAGTGGAGACGCTTTCTTACATTCAATGTATAAAGCTCTTACTCACATAGGAATCACGAATAGAATACAGGATCATAAACTTCACAAAACACAATGCCGCTTCGTTGTGTAGTAGCGAAAGGGTTTTCTAATTTAAACTGGAGTTGTCTTTCAATCGCACTTCATTCATGATTCATCTCTCAATAAACGTGACACTGTGTCAACAACAGATGTGTTGATGCTGGACAAGGCCCTTTGTTTACAACATTCACATCGTCGTGTTACTTGATTCTGCGAGTAACGGTATTAGTTTTCTTATTGAAATCGGGATGTGGGTGGCAGTGACACGCTTAAACGTGTTTTTTTCCCGGATGTGGGGCTATTGTTCAGCAAGCGACCATTTCAGAAGCATAATGATGTGCGTCGTTCGTTTCCATTAGATACATGCCTCGATGTATTTCATAGCCCTCCGTCCTTCGTCCTACGTTTCAATGAAACCGTTGATTTGCTTTCTGAAATTATTCCCATATGCGGCATCCGGGGTTGAAAGAAACTTGATACATAAAGAAATGACCTCAAAGAATTTGAATATATTGCATATTTGTATTTTGTAACACATGTTTGTTATATATGTTGTGGGCACAATCGTAACGTCATTTCTACGATCTTACGAATATCTTTTTGATAGTGGGCTATACAAGTGTGTGCAACCCTACTACCATTTTCTCTTAAAAATACTCGCGTAAAGAGAGTCAGTTTGTCTTGACTCAATTCAACAAAAGCGCATGCATAAAAATACTAACACAAACCTGCCTCTCTCTCTCTTTCTTTCTTTCTTTCTTTCTTTCTTTCTTTCTTTCTTTCTTTCTTTCTTTCTTTCTTTCTTTCTTTCTTTCTTTCTTTCTTTCTTTCTTTCTTTCTTTCTTTCTTTCTTTCTTTCTTTCTTTCTTTCTTTCTTTCTTTCTTTCTTTCTTTCTTTCTTTCTTTCTTTCTTTCTTTCTTTCTTTCTTTCTTTCTTTCTTTCTTTCTTTCTTTCTTTCTTTCTTTCTTTCTTTCTTTCTTTCTTTCTTTCTTTCTTTCTTTCTTTCTTTCTTTCTTTCTTTCTTTCTTTCTTTCTTTCTTTCTTTCTTTCTTTCTTTCTTTCTTTCTTTCTTTCTTTCTTTCTTTCTTTCTTTCTTTCTTTCTCTTTCTTTCTTTCTTTCTTTCTCTTTCTTTCTCTTTCTTTCTTTCTTTCTCTTTCTCTCTCTCTCTCTCTTCTCTTCTCTCTCTCTCTCTCTCTCTCTCTCTCTCTCTCTCTCTCTCTCTCTCTCTCTTCTTTCTTTCTTTCTCTCTCTCTCTCTCTCTCTTTCTTTCTCTCTCTCTCTCTCTCTCTCTCTCTCTCTCTCTCTCTCTTCTTTCTTTCTCTCTCTTTCTCTTTCTTTCTTTCTTTCTCTCTCTCTCTCTCTCTCTCTCTCTCTCTTTCTTTCTTTCTCTCTCTTTCTCTTTCTTTCTCTCTCTCTCTCTCTCTCTCTCTCTCTCTCTTTCTTTCTTTCTCTCTCTTTCTCTTTCTTTCTCTCTCTCCGACCCACCCACACGCTGGCCTCTCGCCCCTGGGTGCGCGGGATCGCTCATAACTTCTTTCGGAGAAGAGATACAAACACGCCACCGACCAGTGATATGGCCTAAGGAACTGTGCGAATCTAACTAACATGGTTTGATTGAGTTCACATGGTTGCTAACATGACCTTTGGGTATCTTTTTTTTTGCGCTAAGCCAATAGAGACACCTAGATACCTTGAAGACAGCTGGTTGATTGGTAGGGCGGGGGGCGGGCTGTGGGATGCGAGAGGGAGAGGAGAGGCAACGGAGCAATCGCTGTGCTCTCCACGATGCTGGCCGGCACCTGCCCCCTCTTCTGTACAATCATTCATTGTAAAATGCTGATCGACAACACCGCCTTCATCCACAACGTGCCCTTCGAGTACAGCAAGTGAGTATAGGGTATTCACATTTGGTACCAGTATAGAGTATTCAATGTCAGAAGTGTGGCGTGCGACGGGACTCCGAACTCGTACGACCTGGAACGTGCGCCGTACGTGACCACCGTGTACGACCTCGAAACCAAGACGTGCGTCATGAAAGCGCTTTCGAAGAACCTTCCCTCGCCCCGTCTCTGCAGAGTGAGTGGAGGAATACGGTCCAACTCACGGGTGTGGTAGACAGAGTACACTGTAGGTAGCAGGGATGAATAGAATGCTATTTTATGATGAGACATTGTAAGAAAAACGAACGTTTCATCTATTGAAATAGTTAAATGAACAGTGGCGTATAATAGAACCGTGGGGCTGCAACTTTCAAACTCGCGAGAAATGCGTTTGCAAACAGGAGTCAAGCCCGTGACCGTAAGAGTGATAGACTGATAACCACTCTCTTACCCATTGCTTCTCGCAGATCACTGAGTCATCATGCGAGACCGCTCCCTTTCCCGAGAACTTATATATATATATATATATATATATATATATATATATATATATATATATATATATATATATATGCACATATAACAGCCTCACACCAAAGTCTAATAACGCTGCAGACACGAGACAACAACTTAGGATATTATAATATTGAACAGGATTAATAGGAATGACTACTTATCTTGCAGATCCCAGACGACACCGCAGATCTGAAGACAAGCCTCGTGATGTACACAATGAAGTCTTGTCTTCAAAAAAGCCGAGAGGACCGATCAGTGGACGATGCTCTCACGTCGCTCCATTTCTATTCGAAAGCTGAGGAAGAGAGACGGACAGCGGAGGAAGCGAGCCAACGGTTCAGGGCCCGCATTGCCGATCTTCTCGTCTGCGGGAGAGGAGAGAAGTCGTCTTCTTGTCTGCCAACCACCGACCAGCGTTTCCCGCTCTACGAGAGGACTGTGCCGTATTGTTCGTCGACGGACAGATGCGAGTTCAATGTAAACAGCAAGACGACGGTGCAAGATCCAAGCATCTACGAGAAGGTCAAGGGTACGTCGGAACAGTCGACGTTGTTGTTGTTGTTGTTGTTGTTGTTGTTGTTGTTGTTGTTGTTGTTGTTGTTTTTACAGAGAGTGAAGTATACATAAATAACTCACCTAGTCCGAGCGTTGTGTTCTGCGTGTAAGTGGTGAGAACCACAAGATCGTAGCCACAAGTCTGGTTCACTGTGTCCAGCATGTCGCCAGGAATCGAAGTCATGACTCTTCCAACTGAATCAGTTTTACATAACACTCACAATGCATATTCATAGTAACAACTACTCACGCTCTCCCGACGCAGTGTAGTTCTTTGCGAATAAAGCCGCGGTGTCATTGCTGCCCGCAATCCCATAATAGTGGACATGTACCGAAATTTTTGGGTTGAACTTCCTGTAGTCGGTCAGCGCGGAAAACAGAGGGTCCTGAAAAACTAATTAGTTCCACAGACAGTTGAAAAAGTGACCTCAGCAAGTATTGTGTTGACAGTGGTCTCAGCGGCGGCGGGAGTAGACGCTACCGAGTTATCCGCGGTATTGGTTGTCAGAAGAGAAGTTGCGGTTGTTGCCCCCAATGTCTCGGTCGTGGTCGGCAGTGTTGTGGTCGTCTCGGCTAGAGGAGCTGTCGTCGTGGCTGTTGCAGTGATCAGAGTGGTGACAACCGTGTTGGTTGTTGTTGAAGAAGGGGAGAAGGAGGTTGCCATTGACGGTGTGGTCGTTGGCGTCGTAGTCGGGTCGTTGGCGATAGAAGCGGTAGTTGAGGAATGAGAGCCTGAGCTGCTGGAAGTCGACGTGGGGGAAGGCGTTGTGACCGGGTGAGTCGTGGAGACTGTGGTTGTTGTTGGTTCTGCAGTAGTAGTCGTGGCAGTCTCGGTGATCTCGGCTGTTGTTGCTACACTCGTTCCCACAGGCGCGCTCGTTGTGGCAGTTGTCGAAGTCTCGAGTGAGGACGAGCGAGCGTATGTGGCCTCTGTTCCAGCTGGAGTGTCAGTGATGTCCTTCATGTCAATAGCATCATCAGTGGTCGTGGTGACTTCACCAGACACGCTCGTCGACTGCTCCGACGTACCCTTGACCTTCTCGTAGATGCTTGGATCTTGCACCGTCGTCTTGCTGTTTACATTGAACTCGCATCTGTCCGTCGACGAACAATACGGCACAGTCCTCTCGTAGAGCGGGAAACGCTGGTCGGTGGTTGGCAGGATGTTTGTTTATCATTTTGATAAGAAATTAGACTTGCATGAAGACGTGTGGCTTCATAGAAAAGACAAATGTCTTCGTGCAAGCGGTGTGTTCACTGAGATACAATAAGTAGATGTTTGTTTGTCATTTTGATAAGAAATTAGACTTGCATGAAGACGTGTGGCTTCATAGAAAAGACAAATGTCTTCGTGCAAGCGGTGTGTTCACTCAGATACAATAAGTAGATGTTTGTTTATCATTTTGATAAGAAATAAGACTTGCATGAAGATGTGTGGCTTGATAGAAAAAAACAAATAACTTCGTGCAAGCGGTGTATTCACTCAGATGCAATGAGTAGATGTTTGTTTATAATTTTGATAAGAAATTAGACTTGCATGAAGACGTGTGGCTTCATAGAAAAGACAAATGTCTTCGTGCAAGCGGTGTGTTCACTCAGATGCAATAAGTAGATGTTTATTTCTCACTTTGATAAGAAATTAGACTTGCATGAAGACGTGTGGCTTCATAGAAAAGACAAATGTCTTCGTGCAAGCGGTGTGTTCACTCAGATGCAATAAGTAGATGTTTATTTCTCACTTTGATAAGAAATTAGACTTGCATGAAGACGTGTGGCTTGATAGAAAACACAAATGTCTTCGTGCAAGCGGTGTGTTCACTCAGATACAATAAGTAGATGTTTGTTTATTATTTTGATAAGAAATTAGACTTGCATGAAGACGTGTGGCTTGATAGAAAAGACAAATGTCTTCGTGCAAGCGGTGTGTTCACTCAGATATAATATTATTCTGGGAGATAGTTCGCCAGATTACGGTAGAAAATCGATCTACCTTCGAGTCGCATTCGATCTACCTTCTAGTCGTGAGGAGACCCAAGCGCGCGCTTTCAAACGATAATATTGATCAAAGAAGCCGGCACGCGAATCAAAGAGGCCGCGCGACACTCGAACATTTGCCCGCGCTGTCTGGTCTCTCTCGCTCGAAACTGAGTTTCGGCATCTGACCCCGGCTGGCCATGATCATGAGTAATAGAAATTTGAGCGACGACAAACCCGCAACTGCACCACATCCGCGCAGTAGCTCCGCAGGAAGAACAGGAAGTTATTATACGAATCACGAATAGAATACAGGATCATAAATTTCACAAAACACAATGCCGCTTCGTTGTGTAGTAGCAATAGGGTTTTCTAATTTGAACTGGAGTTGTCTTCAAATCGCTCTTCATTCATGATTCATCTCTCATATGAACTGCCACATCTCTCAATATACGTGACAATGTGTTAACAGATGTGTTGATGTTGGACAAGGCCCTTTGTTTACAACATTCACATCGTCGTGTTACTTGATTCTGCGAGTAACGGTATTAGTTTTCTTTTTTATTATTGAAATCGGGATGTCGGGATGTGGGCGGCAGTGACACGCATCAACGTGTTTTTTTCCGGATGTGGGGCTATTATTCAGCAAACGACCATTTCAGAAGCATAATGATGTGCGTCGTCCGTTTCCAGTAGATACATGCCTCGATGTATTTCATAGCCCTCCGTCCTTCGTCCTAAATGAAACCGTTGATTTGCTTTCTGAAATTATTTCCATATGCGGCATCCGGGGTTGAAAGAATCTTGATACACAAAGAAATGATCTAAAAGAATTTGAAAATATATTGCATATTTGTATTTTGTAACACATGTTTGTTATATATGTTGTGGGCACAATCGTGATGTCATTTCTATGATCTTACGAAAATCTTTTTTGATAATGGGCTACACAAGTGTGTGCAATTGTAACCCTACTACCATTCTCTCTTAAAAGTACTCGCGTGAAGAGAGTCAGTTTTTCTTGAATCAGATCAACAACAGCGCATGCATAAAAACGTTTACAAATACTAACACAAACCTGCCCCCCTTCTCTCTCTCTCTCTCTCTCTCTCTCTCTCTCTCTCTCTTTCATCGCTCTCCATTTTCTGTCTATCTCTTCTCTCTCTCCCACCCACCCACACGCTAGCCTTTCGCCTCATGGGTGCGCGGGATCGCTCATAACTTCTTTCCGAGAAGAGGTACATACAAAGACGCCACCGATCAGTGATCTGGCCTACGGAACCGTGCGAATCTAACTAACATGAATTGGATGACATAACATTTCTGCTAAAGGGATCTTTAGATATCGCTTCTTGAACATTCTGTCGCGAGCCTTATCCTAAGCCGATAGAGACACCTAGATACCTTGAAGACAGCTGGTTGATTGGTAGGGCGGGGGGCGGGCTGTGGGATGCGAGAGGGAGAGGAGAGGCAGCAATCGCTGTGCTCTCCACGATGCTGGCCGGCACCTGCCCCCTCTTCTGTACAATCATTCATTGTAAAATGCTGATCGACAACACCGCCTTCATCCACAACGTGCCCTTCGAGTACAGCAAGTGAGTATAGGGTATTCACATTTGGTACCAGTATAGAGTATTCAATGTCAGAAGTGTGGCGTGCGACGGGACTCCGAACTCGTACGACCTGGAACGTGCGCCGTACGTGACCACCGTGTACGACCTCGAAACCAAGACGTGCGTCATGAAAGCGCTTTCGAAGAACCTTCCCTCGCCCCGTCTCTGCAGAGTGAGTGGAGGAATACGGTCCAACTCACGGGTGTGGTAGACAGAGTACACTGTAGGTAGCAGGGATGAATAGAATGCTATTTTATGATGAGACATTGTAAGAAAAACGAACGTTTCATCTATTGAAATAGTTAAATGAACAGTGGCGTATAATAGAACCGTGGGGCTGCAACTTTCAAACTCGCGAGAAATGCGTTTGCAAACAGGAGTCAAGCCCGTGACCGTAAGAGTGATAGACTGATAACCACTCTCTTACCCATTGCTTCTCGCAGATCACTGAGTCATCATGCGAGACCGCTCCCTTTCCCGAGAACTTATATATATATATATATATATATATATATATATATATATATATATATATATATATATATATGCACATATAACAGCCTCACACCAAAGTCTAATAACGCTGCAGACACGAGACAACAACTTAGGATATTATAATATTGAACAGGATTAATAGGAATGACTACTTATCTTGCAGATCCCAGACGACACCGCAGATCTGAAGACAGGCCTCGTGATGTACACAATGAAGTCTTGTCTTCAAAAAAGCCGAGAGGACCGATCAGTGGACGATGCTCTCACGTCGCTCCATTTCTATTCGAAAGCTGAGGAAGAGAGACGGACAGCGGAGGAAGCGAGCCAACGGTTCAGGGCCCGCATTGCCGATCTTCTCGTCTGCGGGAGAGGAGAGAAGTCGTCTTCTTGTCTGCCAACCACCGACCAGCGTTTCCCGCTCTACGAGAGGACTGTGCCGTATTGTTCGTCGACGGACAGATGCGAGTTCAATGTAAACAGCAAGACGACGGTGCAAGATCCAAGCATCTACGAGAAGGTCAAGGGTACGTCGGAGCAGTCGACGAGCGTGTCTGGTGAAGTCACCACGACCACTGATGATGCTATTGACATGAAGGACATCACTGACACTCCAGCTGGAACAGAGGCCACATACGCTCGCTCGTCCTCACTCGAGACTTCGACAACTGCCACAACGAGCGCGCCTGTGGGAACGAGTGTAGCAACAACAGCCGAGATCACCGAGACTGCCACGACTACTACTGCAGAACCAACAACAACCACAGTCTCCACGACTCACCCGGTCACAACGCCTTCCCCCACGTCGACTTCCAGCAGCTCAGGCTCTCATTCCTCAACTACCGCTTCTATCGCCAACGACCCGACTACGACGCCAACGACCACACCGTCAATGGCAACCTCCTTCTCCCCTTCTTCAACAACAACCAACACGGTTGTCACCACTCTGATCACTGCAACAGCCACGACGACAGCTCCTCTAGCCGAGACGACCACAACACTGCCGACCACGACCGAGACATTGGGGGCAACAACCGCAACTTCTCTTCTGACAACCAATACCGCGGATAACTCGGTAGCGTCTACTCCCGCCGCCGCTGAGACCACTGTCAACACAATACTTGCTGAGGTCACTTTTTCAACTGTCTGTGGAACTAATTAGTTTTTCAGGACCCTCTGTTTTCCGCGCTGACCGACTACAGGAAGTTCAACCCAAAAATTTCGGTACATGTCCACTATTATGGGATTGCGGGCAGCAATGACACCGCGGCTTTATTCGCAAAGAACTACACTGCGTCGGGAGAGCGTGAGTAGTTGTTACTATGAATATGCATTGTGAGTGTTATGTAAAACTGATTCAGTTGGAAGAGTCATGACTTCGATTCCTGGCGACATGCTGGACACAGTGAACCAGACTTGTGGCTACGATCTTGTGGTTCTCACCACTTACACGCAGAACACAACGCTCGGACTAGGTGAGTTATTTATGTATACTTCACTCTCTGTAAAAACAACAACAACAACAACAACAACAACAACAACAACAACAACGTCGACTGTTCCGACGTACCCTTGACCTTCTCGTAGATGCTTGGATCTTGCACCGTCGTCTTGCTGTTTACATTGAACTCGCATCTGTCCGTCGACGAACAATACGGCACAGTCCTCTCGTAGAGCGGGAAACGCTGGTCGGTGGTTGGCAGACAAGAAGACGACTTCTCTCCTCTCCCGCAGACGAGAAGATCGGCAATGCGGGCCCTGAACCGTTGGCTCGCTTCCTCCGCTGTCCGTCTCTCTTCCTCAGCTTTCGAATAGAAATGGAGCGACGTGAGAGCATCGTCCACTGATCGGTCCTCTCGGCTTTTTTGAAGACAAGACTTCATTGTGTACATCACGAGGCTTGTCTTCAGATCTGCGGTGTCGTCTGGGATCTGCAAGATAAGTAGTCATTCCTATTAATCCTGTTCAATATTATAATATCCTAAGTTGTTGTCTCGTGTCTGCAGCGTTATTAGACTTTGGTGTGAGGCTGTTATATGTGCATATATATATATATATATATATATATATATATATATATATATATATATATATATATATATATATATATATATATATATATAAGTTCTCGGGAAAGGGAGCGGTCTCGCATGATGACTCAGTGATCTGCGAGAAGCAATGGGTAAGAGAGTGGTTATCAGTCTATCACTCTTACGGTCACGGGCTTGACTCCTGTTTGCAAACGCATTTCTCGCGAGTTTGAAAGTTGCAGCCCCACGGTTCTATTATACGCCACTGTTCATTTAACTATTTCAATAGATGAAACGTTCGTTTTTCTTACAATGTCTCATCATAAAATAGCATTCTATTCATCCCTGCTACCTACAGTGTACTCTGTCTACCACACCCGTGAGTTGGACCGTATTCCTCCACTCACTCTGCAGAGACGGGGCGAGGGAAGGTTCTTCGAAAGCGCTTTCATGACGCACGTCTTGGTTTCGAGGTCGTACACGGTGGTCACGTACGGCGCACGTTCCAGGTCGTACGAGTTCGGAGTCCCGTCGCACGCCACACTTCTGACATTGAATACTCTATACTGGTACCAAATGTGAATACCCTATACTCACTTGCTGTACTCGAAGGGCACGTTGTGGATGAAGGCGGTGTTGTCGATCAGCATTTTACAATGAATGATTGTACAGAAGAGGGGGCAGGTGCCGGCCAGCATCGTGGAGAGCACAGCGATTGCTCCGTTGCCTCTCCTCTCCCTCTCGCATCCCACAGCCCCGCCCCCCGCCCTACCAATCAACCAGCTGTCTTCAAGGTATCTAGGTGTCTCTATCGGCTTAGGATAAGGCTCGCGACAGAATGTTCAAGAAGCGATATCTAAAGATCCCTTTAGCAGAAATGTTATGTCATCCAATTCATGTTAGTTAGATTCGCACGGTTCCGTAGGCCAGATCACTGATCGGTGGCGTCTTTGTATGTACCTCTTCTCGGAAAGAAGTTATGAGCGATCCCGCGCACCCATGATGCGAAAGGCTAGCGTGTGGGTGGGTGGGAGAGAGAGAAGAGATAGACAGAAAATGGAGAGCGATGAAAGAGAGAGAGAGAGAGAGAGAGAGAGAGAGAGAGAGAGAGAGAGAAGGGGGGCAGGTTTGTGTTAGTATTTGTAAACGTTTTTATGCATGCGCTGTTGTTGATCTGATTCAAGAAAAACTGACTCTCTTCACGCGAGTACTTTTAAGAGAGAATGGTAGTAGGGTTACAATTGCACACACTTGTGTAGCCCATTATCAAAAAAGATTTTCGTAAGATCATAGAAATGACATCACGATTGTGCCCACAACATATATAACAAACATGTGTTACAAAATACAAATATGCAATATATTTTCAAATTCTTTTAGATCATTTCTTTGTGTATCAAGATTCTTTCAACCCCGGATGCCGCATATGGAAATAATTTCAGAAAGCAAATCAACGGTTTCATTTAGGACGAAGGACGGAGGGCTATGAAATACATCGAGGCATGTATCTACTGGAAACGGACGACGCACATCATTATGCTTCTGAAATGGTCGTTTGCTGAATAATAGCCCCACATCCGGAAAAAAACACGTTGATGCGTGTCACTGCCGCCCACATCCCGACATCCCGATTTCAATAATAAAAAAGAAAACTAATACCGTTACTCGCAGAATCAAGTAACACGACGATGTGAATGTTGTAAACAAAGGGCCTTGTCCAACATCAACACATCTGTTAACACATTGTCACGTATATTGAGAGATGTGGCAGTTCATATGAGAGATGAATCATGAATGAAGAGCGATTTGAAGACAACTCCAGTTCAAATTAGAAAACCCTATTGCTACTACACAACGAAGCGGCATTGTGTTTTGTGAAATTTATGATCCTGTATTCTATTCGTGATTCGTATAATAACTTCCTGTTCTTCCTGCGGAGCTACTGCGCGGATGTGGTGCAGTTGCGGGTTTGTCGTCGCTCAAATTTCTATTACTCATGATCATGGCCAGCCGGGGTCAGATGCCGAAACTCAGTTTCGAGCGAGAGAGACCAGACAGCGCGGGCAAATGTTCGAGTGTCGCGCGGCCTCTTTGATTCGCGTGCCGGCTTCTTTGATCAATATTATCGTTTGAAAGCGCGCGCTTGGGTCTCCTCACGACTAGAAGGTAGATCGAATGCGACTCGAAGGTAGATCGATTTTCTACCGTAATCTGGCGAACTATCTCCCAGAATAATATTATATCTGAGTGAACACACCGCTTGCACGAAGACATTTGTCTTTTCTATCAAGCCACACGTCTTCATGCAAGTCTAATTTCTTATCAAAATAATAAACAAACATCTACTTATTGTATCTGAGTGAACACACCGCTTGCACGAAGACATTTGTGTTTTCTATCAAGCCACACGTCTTCATGCAAGTCTAATTTCTTATCAAAGTGAGAAATAAACATCTACTTATTGCATCTGAGTGAACACACCGCTTGCACGAAGACATTTATATATATATATAGTTTATTCATATGAATTTTGGTGATAACACGGGATAAGAGAAGGAGATACAATAAGATGATCGGGAGGCACAGCAGCCCCCGTCGTCGGTCCGTATCCCTGCGACCCGGTACAACCGCACTCTCCCCAGAAATCAGAGTTAACATGATCTATGTAGGGAAAGTGCAATCTCATCACCCGAAACGAGATAAAAGTGAGTGAGAAAAACGGTCTATATGTGCCGTTTGTCACCACTTCTGAATAAGAGTTGCCCCAGCTTCATATTTTAGAGATTAGTGGGGTCTTGTATTTTAAGTGAACTGAAAATAGTGCCGTTTTTACTATGGAAATTTATATGATTATTTAAGCTCTTTCTGAATTGGTGTTTATCGGGAATATTTACAACGGTTTGAGGAAGCAAGTTCCAAGTGTTAACAACCGAATGAATTATAAAAGACTGTTGAATTGTGTTTTTGGCGTTACTGTAAAGTTTATACCCATTGGAACGGTTCCTAGATGATCTTGACTTGGAATCAATGACGTCAAAAGGGTTTTCTGACTTGATATATCCATACATATAGCTATGTACTAGGGTAAGGTTGCTTTTCATTCTACGCATATATAGTGTTTCCAGTTGGAGAGACTCGAGACGGTTCGCGTAGCTCATTTTCGGAAATATTGCCTTTGTGAACTTTCGTTGTGTCTTTTCCAATGCATTCGTGAAAGTTTTGTTCATTAGACATAACACTTCACTGCCGTATTCGAGAATCGGTCTGATTTTGTATATGAAGAAATTTCTATATAAATCTTTCGAATAGGAGAAAGTCCGCGGAACAAGTATAGCAAGGGCAGATGCTTTTCGTATTTGTTTTGAAATATGACTATCGGGACTGAGGTCAAAATTGAGTTGAATACCTAGATCGCGTATATTACGCACCGAACGTAAAGGTTGACCCTCACATGTGTATGAATACATAGGATTATTCTTGCCAAAATGCATACACTCACATTTAGAAACTGACAGTTTCATTTGTCTGTCAATGAAAAATTTAGCTATCCGACGAAGATCGGATATCAATTTTGACTCGAAACAGGGAGTACTCGATGACAGGTAGAGTTTTAGATCGTCTGCATAAATGTGAAATTTACTATGTTCGATAACGTCTCCGATATCGTTGACATACAACAAGAACATGAGAGGACCTACAACACTTCCTTGAGTTACTCCAGATAAAACATCTAACCAATCAGATAATTTGTTGGATATACGCACACATTGGGTCCTTCTAGTCAAGTAGTTTTGTAGCCATCTAAGGAGATTGCCGCGGAATCCATACGCATCACAGATTTGTATTAATCGTCTGTGCGAAACAGTGTCAAAAGCCTTCGCAACATCAAGATATATACTATCGACTATCCGTTTTGCACCCAATTCGCTACTAATAAATGAGACATACTCCACCATCTGTGAAATGGTAGAGCGTCCATCTAGGAACCCAAACTGCTGAGGTGCGACAAGATGATTAGACCAAAGATGTGTACGCATCTCATAGACTAACATCCGCTCAAGCACTCTACAACTTGTACAAGTGAGCGAAATAGGGCGGTAGTTATTTACAATAGAAGGATCATCTTTCTTATGGACCGGCACTACTATAGATTGTTTCCAAAGGTTCGGCATGTTGCCTGTGGTTAAAGATTCCTTGAAAATCATGGACAAAGGTTCAGCGAGTACAACAGCTAATGATTGCAGCACAATACTAGGTATATTGTCCGGTCCATATGAGAGTTTTCGTTTGAAGTGCTTCAAATATGTATAAACACGATCCGGATCCAGATTTATATTCATCAGGCTAACAGATGTCTTACTTTGCGCTGAGAATGGTTTATGGTCATCTCTTATAAATACATCAGAAAAATGTTTGTTAAACATCTGTGCTCTTTCGAAATCATCAGAGACAAGGTTTTTCCCATCAGAAAGGATTTGTGTTTTCTATCCACCATACGTCTTCATGCAAGTCTAATTTCTTATCAAAATGATAAACAAGCATCCACTTATTGTATCTGAGTGAACACACCGCTTGCACGAAGACATTTGTCTTTTCTATCAAGCCACACGTCTTCATGCAAGTCTAATTTCTTATCAAAATGATAAACAAACATCTACTTATTGTATCTGAGTGAACACACCGCTTGCACGAAGACATTTGTCTTTTCTATGAAGCCACACGTCTTCATGCAAGTCTAATTTCTTATCAAAATTATAAACAAACATCTACTCATTGCATCTGAGTGAATACACCGCTTGCACGAAGTTATTTGTTTTTTTCTATCAAGCCACACATCTTCATGCAAGTCTAATTTCTTATCAAAATGATAAACAAACATCTACTTATTGTATCTGAGTAAACACACCGCTTGCACGAAGACATTTGTCTTTTCTATGAAGCCACACGTCTTCATGCAAGTCTAATTTCTTATCAAAATAATAAACAAACATCTATTTATTGTATCTGAGTGAAAACAACCCTTGCATAAAGACATTTGTGTTTTCTATCAAGCCACACGTCTTCATGCAAGTCAAATTTCTTATCAAAATGATAAACAAACATGTACTTATTGCATCTGAGTGAACACACCGCTTGCACGAAGACATTTGTCTTTTCTATGAAGCCACACGTCTTCATGCAAGTCTAATTTCTTATCAAATTTATAAATAAACATCTACTTATTGCATCTGAGTGAACACACCGCTTGCACGAAGACATTTGTCTTTTCTATGAAGCCACACGTCTTCATGCAAGTCTAATTTCTTATCAAAGTGAGAAATAAACATCTACTTATTGTATCTGAGTAAACACACCGCTTGCACGAAGTTATTTGTTTTTTTTTCTATCAAGCCACACGTCTTCATGCAAATCTAATTTCTTATCAAAATGATAAGCAAACATCTACTTATTGTATCTGAGTGAACACACCGCTTGCACGAAGACATTTGTCTTTTCTATCAAGCCACACGTTTTCATGCAAGTCTAATTTCTTATCAAAATGATAAACAAGCATCCACTTATTGTATCTGAGTGAACACACCGCTTGCACGAAGACATTTGTCTTTTCTATCAAGCCACACGTCTTCATGCAAGTCTAATTTCTTATCAAAATTATAAACAAACATCTACTTATTGTATCTGAGTGAACACACCGCTTGCACGAAGACATTTGTCTTTTCTATGAAGCCACACGTCTTCATGCAAGTCTAATTTCTTATCAAAATGACAAACAAACATCTACTTATTGTATCTCAGTGAACACACCGCTTGCACGAAGACATTTGTCTTTTCTATGAAGCCACACGTCTTCATGCAAGTCTAATTTCTTATCAAAATGATAAACAAACATCTACTTATTGCATCTGAGTGAACACACCGCTTGCACGAAGACATTTGTCTTTTCTATGAAGCCACACGTCTTCATGCAAGTCTAATTTCTTATCAATATTATAAACAAACATCTACTCATTGCATCTGAGTGAATACACCGCTTGCACGAAGTTATTTGTTTTTTTCTATCAAGCCACACATCTTCATGCAAGTCTAATTTCTTATCAAAATGATAAACAAACATCTACTTATTGTATCTGAGTGAACACACCGCTTGCACGAAGACATTTGTCTTTTCTATGAAGCCAAACGTCTTCATGCAAGTCTAATTTCTTATCAAAATGATAAACAAACATGTACTTATTGCATCTGAGTGAACACACCGCTTGCACGAAGACATTTGTGTTTTATATCAACCATACGTCTTCATGCAAGTCTAATTTCTTATCAAAGTGAGAAATAAACATCTACTTATTGTATCTGAGTGAACACACCGCTTGCACGAAGTTATTTGTTTTTTTTTCTATCAAGCCACACGTCTTCATGCAAGTCTAATTTCTTATCAAAGTGAGAAATAAACATCTACTTATTGTATCTGAGTAAACACATTGCTTGCACGAAGTTATTTGTTTTTTTTCTATCAAGCCACACGTCTTCATGCAAATCTAATTTCTTATCAAAATGATAAGCAAACATCTACTTATTGTATCTGAGTGAACACACCGCTTGCACGAAGACATTTGTCTTTTCTATCAAGCCACACGTCTTCATGCAAGTCTAATTTCTTATCAAAATGATAAACAAGCATCCACTTATTGTATCTGAGTGAACACACCGCTTGCACGAAGACATTTGTCTTTTCTATCAAGCCACACGTCTTCATGCAAGTCTAATTTCTTATCAAAATGATAAACAAACATCTACTTATTGTATCTGAGTGAACACACCGCTTGCACGAAGACATTTGTCTTTTCTATGAAGCCACACATCTTCATGCAAGTCTAATTTCTTATCAAAATTATAAACAAACATCTACTCATTGCATCTGAGTGAACACACCGCTTGCACGAAGACATTTGTCTTTTCTATGAAGCCACACGTCTTCATGCAAGTCTAATTTCTTATCAAAATAATAAACAAACATCTATTTATTGTATCTGAGTGAAAACAACCCTTGCATAAAGACATTTGTGTTTTCTATCAAGCCACACGTCTTCATGCAAGTCAAATTTCTTATCAAAATGATAAACAAACATGTACTTAATGCATCTGAGTGAACACACCGCTTGCACGAAGACATTTGTCTTTTCTATGAAGCCACACGTCTTCATGCAAGTCTAATTTCTTATCAAAATTATAAATAAACATCTACTTATTGCATCTGAGTGAACACACCGCTTGCACGAAGACATTTGTCTTTTCTATGAAGCCACACGTCTTCATGCAAGTCTAATTTCTTATCAAAGTGAGAAATAAACATCTACTTATTGCATCTGAGTGAACACACCGCTTGCACGAAGACATTTGTCTTTCCTATGAAGCCACACGTCTTCATGCAAGTCTAATTTCTTATCAAAATAATAAACAAACATCTACTTATTGTATCTGAGTGAACACACCGCTTGCACGAAGACATTTGTGTTTTCTATCAAGCCACACGTCTTCATGCAAGTCTAATTTCTTATCAAAGTGAGAAATAAACATCTACTTATTGCATCTGAGTGAACACACCGCTTGCACGAAGACATTTGTCTTTTCTATGAAGCCACACGTCTTCATGCAAGTCTAATTTCTTATCAAAATGACAAACAAACATCTACTTATTGTATCTCAGTGAACACACCGCTTGCACGAAGACATTTGTCTTTTCTATGAAGCCACACGTCTTCATGCAAGTCTAATTTCTTATCAAAATGATAAACAAACATCTACTTATTTTATCTGAGTGAACACACCGCTTGCACGAAGACATTTGTCTTTTCTATGAAGCCAAACATCTTCATGCAAGTCTAATTTCTTATCAAAATGATAAACAAACATGTACTTATTGCATCTGAGTGAACACACCGCTTGCACGAAGACATTTGTGTTTTATATCAACCATACGTCTTCATGCAAGTCTAATTTCTTATCAAAGTGAGAAATAAGCATCTACTTATTGTATCTGAGTGAACACACCGCTTGCACGAAGTTATTTGTTTTTTTTTCTATCAAGCCACACGTCTTCATGCAAGTCTAATTTCTTATCAAAGTGAGAAATAAACATCTACTTATTGTATCTGAGTAAACACATTGCTTGCACGAAGTTATTTGTTTTTTTCTATCAAGCCACACGTCTTCATGCAAATCTAATTTCTTATCAAAATGATAAGCAAACATCTACTTATTGTATCTGAGTGAACACACCGCTTGCACGAAGACATTTGTCTTTTCTATCAAGTCACACGTCTTCATGCAAGTCTAATTTCTTATCAAAATGATAAACAAGCGTCCACTTATTGTATCTGAGTGAACACACCGCTTGCACGAAGACATTTGTCTTTTCTATCAAGCCACACGTCTTCATGCAAGTCTAATTTCTTATCAAAATGATAAACAAACATCTACTTATTGTATCTGAGTGAACACACCGCTTGCACAAAGACATTTGTCTTTTCTATGAAGCCACACATCTTCATGCAAGTCTAATTTCTTATCAAAATTATAAACAAACATCTACTCATTGCATCTGAGTGAAAACACCGCTTGCACGAAGACATTTGTCTTTTCTATGAAGCCACACGTCTTCATGCAAGTCTAATTTCTTATCAAAATAATAAACAAACATCTATGTATTGTATCTGAGTGAAAACAACCCTTGCATAAAGACATTTGTGTTTTCTATCAAGCCACACGTCTTCATGCAAGTCAAATTTCTTATCAAAATGATAAACAAACATGTACTTATTGCATCTGAGTGAACACACCGCTTGCACGAAGACATTTGTCTTTTCTATGAAGCCACACGTCTTCATGCAAGTCTAATTTCTTATCAAAATTATAAATAAACATCTACTTATTGCATCTGAGTGAACACACCGCTTGCACGAAGTTATTTGTTTTTTTTTCTATCAAGCCACACGTCTTCATGCAAGTCTAATTTCTTATCAAAGTGAGAAATAAACATCTACTTATTGTATCTGAGTAAACACATTGCTTGCACGAAGTTATTTGTTTTTTTCTATCAAGCCACACGTCTTCATGCAAATCTAATTTCTTATCAAAATGATAAGCAAACATCTACTTATTGTATCTGAGTGAACACACCGCTTGCACGAAGACATTTGTCTTTTCTATCAAGTCACACGTCTTCATGCAAGTCTAATTTCTTATCAAAATGATAAACAAGCGTCCACTTATTGTATCTGAGTGAACACACCGCTTGCACGAAGACATTTGTCTTTTCTATCAAGCCACACGTCTTCATGCAAGTCTAATTTCTTATCAAAATGATAAACAAACATCTACTTATTGTATCTGAGTGAACACACCGCTTGCACAAAGACATTTGTCTTTTCTATGAAGCCACACATCTTCATGCAAGTCTAATTTCTTATCAAAATTATAAACAAACATCTACTCATTGCATCTGAGTGAACACACCGCTTGCACGAAGACATTTGTCTTTTCTATGAAGCCACACGTCTTCATGCAAGTCTAATTTCTTATCAAAATAATAAACAAACATCTATGTATTGTATCTGAGTGAAAACAACCCTTGCATAAAGACATTTGTGTTTTCTATCAAGCCACACGTCTTCATGCAAGTCAAATTTCTTATCAAAATGATAAACAAACATGTACTTATTGCATCTGAGTGAACACACCGCTTGCACGAAGACATTTGTCTTTTCTATGAAGCCACACGTCTTCATGCAAGTCTAATTTCTTATCAAAATTATAAATAAACATCTACTTATTGCATCTGAGTGAACACACCGCTTGCACGAAGTTATTTGTTTTTTTTTCTATCAAGCCACACGTCTTCATGCAAGTCTAATTTCTTATCAAAGTGAGAAATAAACATCTACTTATTGTATCTGAGTAAACACATTGCTTGCACGAAGTTATTTGTTTTTTTTTCTATCAAGCCACACGTCTTCATGCAAATCTAATTTCTTATCAAAATGATAAGCAAACATCTACTTATTGTATCTGAGTGAACACACCGCTTGCACGAAGACATTTGTCTTTTCTATCAAGCCACACGTCTTCATGCAAGTCTAATTTCTTATCAAAATGATAAACAAGCATCCACTTATTGTATCTGAGTGAACACACCGCTTGCACGAAGACATTTGTCTTTTCTATCAAGCCACACGTCTTCATGCAAGTCTAATTTCTTATCAAAATGATAAACAAACATCTACTTATTGTATCTGAGTGAACACACCGCTTGCACGAAGACATTTGTCTTTTCTATGAAGCCACACGTCTTCATGCAAGTCTAATTTCTTATCAAAATAATAAACAAACATCTACTTATTGTATCTGAGTGAACACACCGCTTGCACGAAGACATTTGTGTTTTCTATCAAGCCACACGTCTTCATGCAAGTCTAATTTCTTATCAAAGTGAGAAATAAACATCTACTTATTGCATCTGAGTGAACACACCGCTTGCACGAAGACATTTGTCTTTTCTATGAAGCCACACGTCTTCATGCAAGTCTAATTTCTTATCAAAATTATAAACAAACATCTACTTATTGTATCCGAGTGAACACACCGCTTGCACGAAGACATTTGTCTTTTCTATGAAGCCACACGTCTTCATGCAAGTCTAATTTCTTATCAAAATGATAAACAAACATCTACTTATTGCATCTGAGTGAACACACCGCTTGCACGAAGACATTTGTCTTTTCTATGAAGCCACACGTCTTCATGCAAGTCTAATTTCTTACCAAAATTATAAACAAACATCTACTCATTGCATCTGAGTGAATACACCGCTTGCACGAAGTTATTTGTTTTTTTCTATCAAGCCACACATCTTCATGCAAGTCTAATTTCTTATCAAAATGATAAACAAACATCTACTTATTGTATCTGAGTGAACACACCGCTTGCACGAAGACATTTGTCTTTTCTATGAAGCCACACGTCTTCATGCAAGTCTAATTTCTTATCAAAATGATAAACAAACATGTACTTATTGCATCTGAGTGAACACACCGCTTGCACGAAGACATTTGTGTTTTATATCAACCATACGTCTTCATGCAAGTCTAATTTCTTATCAAAGTGAGAAATAAACATCTACTTATTGTATCTGAGTGAACACACCGCTTGCACGAAGACATTTGTGTTTTCTATCAACCATACGTCTTCATGCAAGTCTAATTTCTTATCAAAGTGAGAAATAAACATCTACTTATTGTATCCGAGTGAACACACCGCTTGCACGAAGACATTTGTCTTTTCTATGAAGCCACACGTCTTCATGCAAGTCTAATTTCGTATCAAAATGATAAACAAACATCTACTTATTGCATCTGAGTGAACACACCGCTTGCACGAAGACATTTTGCTTTTCTATGAAGCCACACGTCTTCATGCAAGTCTAATTTCTTACCAAAATTATAAACAAACATCTACTCATTGCATCTGAGTGAATACACCGCTTGCACGAAGTTATTTGTTTTTTTCTATCAAGCCACACATCTTCATGCAAGTCTAATTTCTTATCAAAATGATAAACAAACATCTACTTATTGTATCTGAGTGAACACACCGCTTGCACGAAGACATTTGTCTTTTCTATGAAGCCACACGTCTTCATGCAAGTCTAATTTCTTATCAAAATGATAAACAAACATGTACTTATTGCATCTGAGTGAACACACCGCTTGCACGAAGACATTTGTGTTTTATATCAACCATACGTCTTCATGCAAGTCTAATTTCTTATCAAAATTATAAATAAACATCTACTTATTGCATCTGAGTGAACACACCGCTTGCACGAAGACATTTGTCTTTTCTATGAAGCCACACGTCTTCATGCAAGTCTAATTTCTTATCAAAGTGAGAAATAAACATATACTTATTGCATCTGAGTGAACACACCGCTTGCACGAAGACATTTGTCTTTTCTATGAAGCCACACGTCTTCATGCAAGTCTAATTTCTTATCAAAATAATAAACAAACATCTACTTATTGTATCTGAGTGAACACACCGCTTGCACGAAGACATTTGTGTTTTCTATCAAGCCACACGTCTTCATGCAAGTCTAATTTCTTATCAAAGTGAGAAATAAACATCTACTTATTGCATCTGAGTGAACACACCGCTTGCACGAAGACATTTGTCTTTTCTATGAAGCCACACGTCTTCATGCAAGTCTAATTTCTTATCAAAATTATAAACAAACATCTACTTATTGTATCCGAGTGAACACACCGCTTGCACGAAGACATTTGTCTTTTCTATGAAGCCACACGTCTTCATGCAAGTCTAATTTCTTATCAAAATGATAAACAAACATCTACTTATTGCATCTGAGTGAACACACCGCTTGCACGAAGACATTTGTCTTTTCTATGAAGCCACACGTCTTCATGCAAGTCTAATTTCTTACCAAAATTATAAACAAACATCTACTCATTGCATCTGAGTGAATACACCGCTTGCACGAAGTTATTTGTTTTTTTCTATCAAGCCACACATCTTCATGCAAGTCTAATTTCTTATCAAAATGATCAACAAACATCTACTTATTGTATCTGAGTGAACACACCGCTTGCACGAAGACATTTGTCTTTTCTATGAAGCCACACGTCTTCATGCAAGTCTAATTTCTTATCAAAATGATAAACAAACATGTACTTATTGCATCTGAGTGAACACACCGCTTGCACGAAGACATTTGTGTTTTATATCAACCATACGTCTTCATGCAAGTCTAATTTCTTATCAAAGTGAGAAATAAACATCTACTTATTGTATCTGAGTGAACACACCGCTTGCACGAAGACATTTGTGTTTTCTATCAACCATACGTCTTCATGCAAGTCTAATTTCTTATCAAAGTGAGAAATAAACATCTACTTATTGTATCCGAGTGAACACACCGCTTGCACGAAGACATTTGTCTTTTCTATGAAGCCACAGGTCTTCATGCAAGTCTAATTTCTTATCAAAATGATAAACAAACATGTACTTATTGCATCTGAGTGAACACACCGCTTGCACGAAGACATTTGTCTTTTCTATGAAGCCACACGTCTTCATGCAAGTCTAATTTCTTATCAAAATAATAAACAAACATCTATTTATTGTATCTGAGTGAAAACAACCCTTGCATAAAGACATTTGTGTTTTCTATCAAGCCACACGTCTTCATGCAAGTCAAATTTCTTATCAAAATGATAAACAAACATGTACTTATTGCATCTGAGTGAACACACCGCTTGCACGAAGACATTTGTCTTTTCTATGAAGCCACACGTCTTCATGCAAGTCTAATTTCTTATCAAAATTATAAATAAACATCTACTTATTGCATCTGAGTGAACACACCGCTTGCACGAAGACATTTGTCTTTTCTATGAAGTCACACGTCTTCATGCAAGTCTAATTTCTTATCAAAGTGAGAAATAAACATCTACTTATTGTATCTGAGTAAACACACCGCTTGCACGAAGTTATTTGTTTTTTTTCTATCAAGCCACACGTCTTCATGCAAATCTAATTTCTTATCAAAATGATAAGCAAACATCTACTTATTGTATCTGAGTGAACACACCGCTTGCACGAAGACATTTGTTTTTTCTATCAAGCCACACGTCTTCATGCAAGTCTAATTTCTTATCAAAATGATAAACAAGCATCCACTTATTGTATCTGAGTGAACACACCGCTTGCACGAAGACATTTGTCTTTTCTATCAAGCCACACGTCTTCATGTTTATTTCTCACTTTGATAACAAATTAGACTTGCATGAATACGTGTGGCTTGATAGAAAAAAAACAAATAACTTCGTGCAAGCGGTGTGTTCACTCAGATACAATAAGTAGATGTTTATTTCTCACTTTGATAAGAAATTAGACTTGCATGAAGACGTATGGTTGATAGAAAACACAAATGTCTTCGTGCAAGCGGTGTGTTCACTCAGATACAATAAGTAGATGTTTATTTCTCACTTTGATAAGAAATTAGACTTGCATGAAGACGTATGGTTGATATAAAACACAAATGTCTTCGTGCAAGCGGTGTGTTCACTCAGATGCAATAAGTACATGTTTGTTTATCATTTTGATAAGAAATTAGACTTGCATGAAGACGTGTGGCTTCATAGAAAAGACAAATGTCTTCGTGCAAGCGGTGTGTTCACTCAGATACAATAAGTAGATGTTTGTTTATCATTTTGATAAGAAATTAGACTTGCATGAAGATGTGTGGCTTGATAGAAAAAAAACAAATAACTTCGTGCAAGCGGTATATTCACTCAGATGCAATGAGTAGATGTTTGTTTATAATTTTGGTAAGAAATTAGACTTGCATGAAGACGTGTGGCTTCATAGAAAAGACAAATGTCTTCGTGCAAGCGGTGTGTTCACTCAGATGCAATAAGTAGATGTTTGTTTATCATTTTGATAAGAAATTAGACTTGCATGAAGACGTGTGGCTTCATAGAAAGGACAAATGTCTTCGTGCAAGCGGTGTGTTCACTGAGATACAATAAGTAGATGTTTGTTTGTCATTTTGATAAGAAATTAGACTTGCATGAAGACGTGTGGCTTCATAGAAAAGACAAATGTCTTCGTGCAAGCGGTGTGTTCACTCGGATACAATAAGTAGATGTTTGTTTATAATTTTGATAAGAAATTAGACTTGCATGAAGACGTGTGGCTTCATAGAAAAGACAAATGTCTTCGTGCAAGCGGTGTGTTCACTCAGATGCAATAAGTAGATGTTTATTTCTCACTTTGATAAGAAATTAGACTTGCATGAAGACGTGTGGCTTGATAGAAAACACAAATGTCTTCGTGCAAGCGGTGTGTTCACTCAGATACAATAAGTAGATGTTTGTTTATTATTTTGATAAGAAATTAGACTTGCATGAAGACGTGTGGCTTCATAGAAAAGACAAATGTCTTCGTGCAAGCGGTGTGTTCACTCAGATGCAATAAGTAGATGTTTATTTCTCACTTTGATAAGAAATTAGACTTGCATGAAGACGTGTGGCTTCATAGAAAAGACAAATGTCTTCGTGCAAGCGGTGTGTTCACTCAGATGCAATAAGTAGATGTTTATTTATAATTTTGATAAGAAATTAGACTTGCATGAAGACGTGTGGCTTCATAGAAAAGACAAATGTCTTCGTGCAAGCGGTGTGTTCACTCAGATGCAATAAGTACATGTTTGTTTATCATTTTGATAAGAAATTTGACTTGCATGAAGACGTGTGGCTTGATAGAAAACACAAATGTCTTTATGCAAGGGTTGTTTTCACTCAGATACAATAAATAGATGTTTGTTTATTATTTTGATAAGAAATTAGACTTGCATGAAGACGTGTGGCTTCATAGAAAAGACAAATGTCTTCGTGCAAGCGGTGTGTTCACTCAGATGCAATGAGTAGATGTTTGTTTATATTTTGATAAGAAATTAGACTTGCATGAAGACGTGTGGCTTCATAGAAAAGACAAATGTCTTCGTGCAAGCGGTGTGTTCACTCAGATACAATAAGTAGATGTTTGTTTATCATTTTGATAAGAAATTAGACTTGCATGAAGACGTGTGGCTTGATAGAAAAGACAAATGTCTTCGTGCAAGCGGTGTGTTCACTCAGATACAATAAGTAGATGTTTGCTTATCATTTTGATAAGAAATTAGATTTGCATGAAGACGTGTGGCTTGATAGAAAAAAAAACAAATAACTTCGTGCAAGCAATGTGTTTACTCAGATACAATAAGTAGATGTTTATTTCACTTTGATAAGAAGTTAGACTTGCATGAAGACGTGTGGCTTGATAGAAAAAAAAACAAATAACTTCGTGCAAGCGGTGTGTTCACTCAGATACAATAAGTAGATGTTTATTTCTCACTTTGATAAGAAATTAGACTTGCATGAAGACGTATGGTTGATATAAAACACAAATGTCTTCGTGCAAGCGGTGTGTTCACTCAGATGCAATAAGTACATGTTTGTTTATCATTTTGATAAGAAATTAGACTTGCATGAAGACGTTTGGCTTCATAGAAAAGACAAATGTCTTCGTGCAAGCGGTGTGTTCACTCAGATACAATAAGTAGATGTTTGTTTATCATTTTGATAAGAAATTAGACTTGCATGAAGATGTGTGGCTTGATAGAAAAAAACAAATAACTTCGTGCAAGCGGTGTATTCACTCAGATGCAATGAGTAGATGTTTGTTTATAATTTTGATAAGAAATTAGACTTGCATGAAGACGTGTGGCTTCATAGAAAAGACAAATGTCTTCGTGCAAGCGGTGTGTTCACTCAGATGCAATAAGTAGATGTTTGTTTATCATTTTGATAAGAAATTAGACTTGCATGAAGACGTGTGGCTTCATAGAAAAGACAAATGTCTTCGTGCAAGCGGTGTGTTCACTGAGATACAATAAGTAGATGTTTGTTTGTCATTTTGATAAGAAATTAGACTTGCATGAAGACGTGTGGCTTCATAGAAAAGACAAATGTCTTCGTGCAAGCGGTGTGTTCACTCAGATGCAATAAGTAGATGTTTATTTCTCACTTTGATAAGAAATTAGACTTGCATGAAGACGTGTGGCTTGATAGAAAACACAAATGTCTTCGTGCAAGCGGTGTGTTCACTCAGATACAATAAGTAGATGTTTGTTTATTATTTTGATAAGAAATTAGACTTGCATGAAGACGTGTGGCTTCATAGAAAAGACAAATGTCTTCGTGCAAGCGGTGTGTTCACTCAGATGCAATAAGTAGATGTTTATTTCTCACTTTGATAAGAAATTAGACTTGCATGAAGACGTGTGGCTTCATAGAAAAGACAAATGTCTTCGTGCAAGCGGTGTGTTCACTCAGATGCAATAAGTAGATGTTTATTTATAATTTTGATAAGAAATTAGACTTGCATGAAGACGTGTGGCTTCATAGAAAAGACAAATGTCTTCGTGCAAGCGGTGTGTTCACTCAGATGCAATGAGTACATGTTTGTTTATCATTTTGATAAGAAATTTGACTTGCATGAAGACGTGTGGCTTGATAGAAAACACAAATGTCTTTATGCAAGGGTTGTTTTCACTCAGATACAATAAATAGATGTTTGTTTATTATTTTGATAAGAAATTAGACTTGCATGAAGACGTGTGGCTTCATAGAAAAGACAAATGTCTTCGTGCAAGCAGTGTGTTCACTCAGATGCAATGAGTAGATGTTTGTTTATAATTTTGATAAGAAATTAGACTTGCATGAAGATGTGTGGCTTCATAGAAAAGACAAATGTCTTCGTGCAAGCGGTGTGTTCACTCAGATACAATAAGTAGATGTTTGTTTATCATTTTGATAAGAAATTAGACTTGCATGAAGACGTGTGGCTTGATAGAAAAGACAAATGTCTTCGTGCAAGCGGTGTGTTCACTCAGATACAATAAGTGGATGCTTGTTTATCATTTTGATAAGAAATTAGACTTGCATGAAGACGTGTGGCTTGATAGAAAAGACAAATGTCTTCGTGCAAGCGGTGTGTTCACTCAGATACAATAAGTAGATGTTTGCTTATCATTTTGATAAGAAATTAGATTTGCATGAAGACGTGTGGCTTGATAGAAAAAAAAACAAATAACTTCGTGCAAGCAATGTGTTTACTCAGATACAATAAGTAGATGTTTATTTCTCACTTTGATAAGAAATTAGACTTGCATGAAGACGTGTGGCTTGATAGAAAAAAAAACAAATAACTTCGTGCAAGCGGTGTGTTCACTCAGATACAATAAGTAGATGTTTATTTCTCACTTTGATAAGAAATTAGACTTGCATGAAGACGTATGGTTGATATAAAACACAAATGTCTTCGTGCAAGCGGTGTGTTCACTCAGATGCAATAAGTACATGTTTGTTTATCATTTTGATAAGAAATTAGACTTGCATGAAGACGTTTGGCTTCATAGAAAAGACAAATGTCTTCGTGCAAGCGGTGTGTTCACTCAGATACAATAAGTAGATGTTTGTTTATCATTTTGATAAGAAATTAGACTTGCATGAAGATGTGTGGCTTGATAGAAAAAAACAAATAACTTCGTGCAAGCGGTGTATTCACTCAGATGCAATGAGTAGATGTTTGTTTATAATTTTGATAAGAAATTAGACTTGCATGAAGACGTGTGGCTTCATAGAAAAGACAAATGTCTTCGTGCAAGCGGTGTGTTCACTCAGATGCAATAAGTAGATGTTTGTTTATCATTTTGATAAGAAATTAGACTTGCATGAAGACGTGTGGCTTCATAGAAAAGACAAATGTCTTCGTGCAAGCGGTGTGTTCACTGAGATACAATAAGTAGATGTTTGTTTGTCATTTTGATAAGAAATTAGACTTGCATGAAGACGTGTGGCTTCATAGAAAAGACAAATGTCTTCGTGCAAGCGGTGTGTTCACTCAGATACAATAAGTAGATGTTTGTTTATAATTTTGATAAGAAATTAGACTTGCATGAAGACGTGTGGCTTCATAGAAAAGACAAATGTCTTCGTGCAAGCGGTGTGTTCACTCAGATGCAATAAGTAGATGTTTATTTCTCACTTTGATTAGAAATTAGACTTGCATGAAGACGTGTGGCTTGATAGAAAACACAAATGTCCTCGTGCAAGCGGTGTGTTCACTCAGATACAATAAATAGATGTTTGTTTATTATTTTGATAAGAAATTAGACTTGCATGAAGACGTGTGGCTTGATAGAAAAGACAAATGTCTTCGTGCAAGCGGTGTGTTCACTCAGATACAATAAGTGGATGTTTGTTTATCATTTTGATAAGAAATTAGACTTGCATGAAGACGTGTGGCTTCATAGAAAAGACAAATGTCTTCGTGCAAGCGGTGTGTTCACTGAGATACAATAAGTAGATGTTTGTTTGTCATTTTGATAAGAAATTAGACTTGCATGAAGACGTGTGGCTTCATAGAAAAGACAAATGTCTTCGTGCAAGCGGTGTGTTCACTCAGATACAATAAGTAGATGTTTGTTTATAATTTTGATAAGAAATTAGACTTGCATGAAGACGTGTGGCTTCATAGAAAAGACAAATGTCTTCGTGCAAGCGGTGTGTTCACTCAGATGCAATAAGTAGATGTTTATTTCTCACTTTGATTAGAAATTAGACTTGCATGAAGACGTGTGGCTTGATAGAAAACACAAATGTCTTCGTGCAAGCGGTGTGTTCACTCAGATACAATAAGTAGATGTTTGTTTATTATTTTGATAAGAAATTAGACTTGCATGAAGACGTGTGGCTTGATAGAAAAGACAAATGTCTTCGTGCAAGCGGTGTGTTCACTCAGATACAATAAGTGGATGCTTGTTTATCATTTTGATAAGAAATTAGACTTGCATGAAAACGTGTGGCTTGATAGAAAAGACAAATGTCTTCGTGCAAGCGGTGTGTTCACTCAGATACAATAAGTAGATGTTTGCTTATCATTTTGATAAGAAATTAGATTTGCATGAAGACGTGTGGCTTGATAGAAAAAAAACAAATAACTTCGTGCAAGCGGTGTGTTTACTCAGATACAATAAGTAGATGTTTATTTCTCACTTTGATAAGAAATTAGACTTGCATGAAGACGTGTGGCTTCATAGAAAAGACAAATGTCTTCGTGCAAGCGGTGTGTTCACTCAGATGCAATAAGTAGATGTTTATTTATAAATTTGATAAGAAATTAGACTTGCATGAAGACGTGTGGCTTCATAGAAAAGACAAATGTCTTCGTGCAAGCGGTGTGTTCACTCAGATGCAATAAGTACATGTTTGTTTATCATTTTGATAAGAAATTTGACTTGCATGAAGACGTGTGGCTTGATAGAAAACACAAATGTCTTTATGCAAGGGTTGTTTTCACTCAGATACAATAAATAGATGTTTGTTTATTATTTTGATAAGAAATTAGACTTGCATGAAGACGTGTGGCTTCATAGAAAAGACAAATGTCTTCGTGCAAGCGGTGTGTTCACTCAGATACAATAAGTAGATGTTTGTTTATCATTTTCATAAGAAATTAGACTTGCATGAAGATGTGTGGCTTGATAGAAAAAAACAAATAACTTCGTGCAAGCGGTGTATTCACTCAGATGCAATGAGTAGATGTTTGTTTATAATTTTGATAAGAAATTAGACTTGCATGAAGACGTGTGGCTTCATAGAAAAGACAAATGTCTTCGTGCAAGCGGTGTGTTCACTCAGATACAATAAGTAGATGTTTGTTTATCATTTTGATAAGAAATTAGACTTGCATGAAGACGTGTGGCTTGATAGAAAAGACAAATGTCTTCGTGCAAGCGGTGTGTTCACTCAGATACAATAAGTGGATGCTTGTTTATCATTTTGATAAGAAATTAGACTTGCATGAAAACGTGTGGCTTGATAGAAAAGACAAATGTCTTCGTGCAAGCGGTGTGTTCACTCAGATACAATAAGTAGATGTTTATTTCTCACTTTGATAAGAAATTAGACTTGCATGAAGACGTGTGGCTTGATAGAAAACACAAATGTCTTCGTGCAAGCGGTGTGTTCACTCAGATACAATAAGTAGATGTTTGTTTATTATTTTGATAAGAAATTAGACTTGCATGAAGACGTGTGGCTTGATAGAAAAGACAAATGTCTTCGTGCAAGCGGTGTGTTCACTCAGATACAATAAGTGGATGTTTGTTTATCATTTTGATAAGAAATTAGACTTGCATGAAGACGTGTGGCTTCATAGAAAAGACAAATGTCTTCGTGCAAGCGGTGTGTTCACTGAGATACAATAAGTAGATGTTTGTTTGTCATTTTGATAAGAAATTAGACTTGCATGAAGACGTGTGGCTTCATAGAAAAGACAAATGTCTTCGTGCAAGCGGTGTGTTCACTCAGATACAATAAGTAGATGTTTGTTTATAATTTTGATAAGAAATTAGACTTGCATGAAGACGTGTGGCTTCATAGAAAAGACAAATGTCTTCGTGCAAGCGGTGTGTTCACTCAGATACAATAAGTACATGTTTGTTTATCATTTTGATAAGAAATTTGACTTGCATGAAGACGTGTGGCTTGATAGAAAACACAAATGTCTTTATGCAAGGGTTGTTTTCACTCAGATACAATAAATAGATGTTTGTTTATTATTTTGATAAGAAATTAGACTTGCATGAAGACGTGTGGCTTCATAGAAAAGACAAATGTCTTCGTGCAAGCGGTGTGTTCACTCAGATACAACAAGTAGATGTTTGTTTATCATTTTCATAAGAAATTAGACTTGCATGAAGATGTGTGGCTTGATAGAAAAAAACAAATAACTTCGTGCAAGCGGTGTATTCACTCAGATGCAATGAGTAGATGTTTGTTTATAATTTTGATAAGAAATTAGACTTGCATGAAGACGTGTGGCTTCATAGAAAAGACAAATGTCTTCGTGCAAGCGGTGTGTTCACTCAGATACAATAAGTAGATGTTTGTTTATCATTTTGATAAGAAATTAGACTTGCATGAAGACGTGTGGCTTGATAGAAAAGACAAATGTCTTCGTGCAAGCGGTGTGTTCACTCAGATACAATAAGTGGATGCTTGTTTATCATTTTGATAAGAAATTAGACTTGCATGAAGACGTGTGGCTTCATAGAAAAGACAAATGTCTTCGTGCAAGCGGTGTGTTCACTCAGATACAATAAGTAGATGTTTGTTTATAATTTTGATAAGAAATTAGACTTGCATGAAGACGTGTGGCTTCATAGAAAAGACAAATGTCTTCGTGCAAGCGGTGTGTTCACTCAGATGCAATAAGTAGATGTTTATTTCTCACTTTGATTAGAAATTAGACTTGCATGAAGACGTGTGGCTTGATAGAAAACACAAATGTCTTCGTGCAAGCGGTGTGTTCACTCAGATACAATAAGTAGATGTTTGTTTATTATTTTGATAAGAAATTAGACTTGCATGAAGACGTGTGGCTTGATAGAAAAGACAAATGTCTTCGTGCAAGCGGTGTGTTCACTCAGATACAATAAGTGGATGTTTGTTTATCATTTTGATAAGAAATTAGACTTGCATGAAGACGTGTGGCTTCATAGAAAAGACAAATGTCTTCGTGCAAGCGGTGTGTTCACTGAGATACAATAAGTAGATGTTTGTTTGTCATTTTGATAAGAAATTAGACTTGCATGAAGACGTGTGGCTTCATAGAAAAGACAAATGTCTTCGTGCAAGCGGTGTGTTCACTCAGATACAATAAGTAGATGTTTGTTTATAATTTTGATAAGAAATTAGACTTGCATGAAGACGTGTGGCTTCATAGAAAAGACAAATGTCTTCGTGCAAGCGGTGTGTTCACTCAGATGCAATAAGTAGATGTTTATTTCTCACTTTGATTAGAAATTAGACTTGCATGAAGACGTGTGGCTTGATAGAAAACACAAATGTCTTCGTGCAAGCGGTGTGTTCACTCAGATACAATAAGTAGATGTTTGTTTATTATTTTGATAAGAAATTAGACTTGCATGAAGACGTGTGGCTTGATAGAAAAGACAAATGTCTTCGTGCAAGCGGTGTGTTCACTCAGATACAATAAGTGGATGCTTGTTTATCATTTTGATAAGAAATTAGACTTGCATGAAAACGTGTGGCTTGATAGAAAAAAAACAAATAACTTCGTGCAAGCGGTGTGTTTACTCAGATACAATAAGTAGATGTTTATTTCTCACTTTGATAAGAAATTAGACTTGCATGAAGACGTGTGGCTTCATAGAAAAGACAAATGTCTTCGTGCAAGCGGTGTGTTCACTCAGATGCAATAAGTAGATGTTTATTTATAAATTTGATAAGAAATTAGACTTGCATGAAGACGTGTGGCTTCATAGAAAAGACAAATGTCTTCGTGCAAGCGGTGTGTTCACTCAGATGCAATAAGTACATGTTTGTTTATCATTTTGATAAGAAATTTGACTTGCATGAAGACGTGTGGCTTGATAGAAAACACAAATGTCTTTATGCAAGGGTTGTTTTCACTCAGATACAATAAATAGATGTTTGTTTATTATTTTGATAAGAAATTAGACTTGCATGAAGACGTGTGGCTTCATAGAAAAGACAAATGTCTTCGTGCAAGCGGTGTGTTCACTCAGATACAATAAGTAGATGTTTGTTTATCATTTTCATAAGAAATTAGACTTGCATGAAGATGTGTGGCTTGATAGAAAAAAACAAATAACTTCGTGCAAGCGGTGTATTCACTCAGATGCAATGAGTAGATGTTTGTTTATAATTTTGATAAGAAATTAGACTTGCATGAAGACGTGTGGCTTCATAGAAAAGACAAATGTCTTCGTGCAAGCGGTGTGTTCACTCAGATACAATAAGTAGATGTTTGTTTATCATTTTGATAAGAAATTAGACTTGCATGAAGACGTGTGGCTTGATAGAAAAGACAAATGTCTTCGTGCAAGCGGTGTGTTCACTCAGATACAATAAGTGGATGCTTGTTTATCATTTTGATAAGAAATTAGACTTGCATGAAAACGTGTGGCTTGATAGAAAAGACAAATGTCTTCGTGCAAGCGGTGTGTTCACTCAGATACAATAAGTAGATGTTTATTTCTCACTTTGATAAGAAATTAGACTTGCATGAAGACGTGTGGCTTGATAGAAAACACAAATGTCTTCGTGCAAGCGGTGTGTTCACTCAGATACAATAAGTAGATGTTTGTTTATAATTTTGATAAGAAATTAGACTTGCATGAAGACGTGTGGCTTCATAGAAAAGACAAATGTCTTCGTGCAAGCGGTGTGTTCACTCAGATACAATAAGTAGATGTTTGTTTATAATTTTGATAAGAAATTAGACTTGCATGAAGACGTGTGGCTTCATAGAAAAGACAAATGTCTTCGTGCAAGCGGTGTGTTCACTCAGATACAATAAGTACATGTTTGTTTATCATTTTGATAAGAAATTTGACTTGCATGAAGACGTGTGGCTTGATAGAAAACACAAATGTCTTTATGCAAGGGTTGTTTTCACTCAGATACAATAAATAGATGTTTGTTTATTATTTTGATAAGAAATTAGACTTGCATGAAGACGTGTGGCTTCATAGAAAAGACAAATGTCTTCGTGCAAGCGGTGTGTTCACTCAGATACAACAAGTAGATGTTTGTTTATCATTTTCATAAGAAATTAGACTTGCATGAAGATGTGTGGCTTGATAGAAAAAAACAAATAACTTCGTGCAAGCGGTGTATTCACTCAGATGCAATGAGTAGATGTTTGTTTATAATTTTGATAAGAAATTAGACTTGCATGAAGACGTGTGGCTTCATAGAAAAGACAAATGTCTTCGTGCAAGCGGTGTGTTCACTCAGATACAATAAGTAGATGTTTGTTTATCATTTTGATAAGAAATTAGACTTGCATGAAGACGTGTGGCTTGATAGAAAAGACAAATGTCTTCGTGCAAGCGGTGTGTTCACTCAGATACAATAAGTGGATGCTTGTTTATCATTTTGATAAGAAATTAGACTTGCATGAAGACGTATGGTGGATAGAAAACACAAATGTCTTCGTGCAAGCGGTGTGTTCACTCAGATGCAATAAGTAGATGTTTATTTCTCACTTTGATAAGAAATTAGACTTGCATGAAGACGTGTGGCTTGATAGAAAACACAAATGTCTTCGTGCAAGCGGTGTGTTCACTCAGATACAATAAGTAGATGTTTGTTTATTATTTTGATAAGAAATTAGACTTGCATGAAGACGTGTGGCTTGATAGAAAAGACAAATGTCTTCGTGCAAGCGGTGTGTTCACTCAGATACAATAAGTAGATGTTTGCTTATCATTTTGATAAGAAATTAGATTTGCATGAAGACGTGTGGCTTGATAGAAAAAAAAAACAAATAACTTCGTGCAAGCGGTGTGTTTACTCAGATACAATAAGTAGATGTTTATTTCTCACTTTGATAAGAAATTAGACTTGCATGAAGACGTGTGGCTTCATAGAAAAGACAAATGTCTTCGTGCAAGCGGTGTGTTCACTCAGATGCAATAAGTAGATGTTTATTTATAATTTTGATAAGAAATTAGACTTGCATAAAGACGTGTGGCTTCATAGAAAAGACAAATGTCTTCGTGCAAGCGGTGTGTTCACTCAGATGCAATAAGTACATGTTTGTTTATCATTTTGATAAGAAATTTGACTTGCATGAAGACGTGTGGCTTGATAGAAAACACAAATGTCTTTATGCAAGGGTTGTTTTCACTCAGATACAATAAATAGATGTTTGTTTATTATTTTGATAAGAAATTAGACTTGCATGAAGACGTGTGGCTTCATAGAAAAGACAAATGTCTTCGTGCAAGCGGTGTGTTCACTCAGATACAATAAGTAGATGTTTGTTTATCATTTTGATAAGAAATTAGACTTGCATGAAGATGTGTGGCTTGATAGAAAAAAACAAATAACTTCGTGCAAGCGGTGTATTCACTCAGATGCAATGAGTAGATGTTTGTTTATAATTTTGATAAGAAATTAGACTTGCATGAAGACGTGTGGCTTCATAGAAAAGACAAATGTCTTCGTGCAAGCGGTGTGTTCACTCAGATACAATAGGTAGATGTTTGTTTATCATTTTGATAAGAAATTAGACTTGCATGAAGACGTGTGGCTTGATAGAAAAGACAAATGTCTTCGTGCAAGCGGTGTGTTCACTCAGATACAATAAGTGGATGCTTGTTTATCATTTTGATAAGAAATTAGACTTGCATGAAAACGTGTGGCTTGATAGAAAAGACAAATGTCTTCGTGCAAGCGGTGTGTTCACTCAGATACAATAAGTAGATGTTTGCTTATCATTTTGATAAGAAATTAGATTTGCATGAAGACGTGTGGCTTGATAGAAAAAAAAAACAAATAACTTCGTGCAAGCGGTGTGTTTACTCAGATACAATAAGTAGATGTTTATTTCTCACTTTGATAAGAAATTAGACTTGCATGAAGACGTGTGGCTTCATAGAAAAGACAAATGTCTTCGTGCAAGCGGTGTGTTCACTCAGATGCAATAAGTAGATGTTTATTTATAAATTTGATAAGAAATTAGACTTGCATGAAGACGTGTGGCTTCATAGAAAAGACAAATGTCTTCGTGCAAGCGGTGTGTTCACTCAGATGCAATAAGTACATGTTTGTTTATCATTTTGATAAGAAATTTGACTTGCATGAAGACGTGTGGCTTGATAGAAAACACAAATGTCTTTATGCAAGGGTTGTTTTCACTCAGATACAATAAATAGATGTTTGTTTATTATTTTGATAAGAAATTAGACTTGCATGAAGACGTGTGGCTTCATAGAAAAGACAAATGTCTTCGTGCAAGCGGTGTGTTCACTCAGATACAATAAGTAGATGTTTGTTTATCATTTTCATAAGAAATTAGACTTGCATGAAGATGTGTGGCTTGATAGAAAAAAACAAATAACTTCGTGCAAGCGGTGTATTCACTCAGATGCAATGAGTAGATGTTTGTTTATAATTTTGATAAGAAATTAGACTTGCATGAAGACGTGTGGCTTCATAGAAAAGACAAATGTCTTCGTGCAAGCGGTGTGTTCACTCAGATACAATAAGTAGATGTTTGTTTATCATTTTGATAAGAAATTAGACTTGCATGAAGACGTGTGGCTTGATAGAAAGGACAAATGTCTTCGTGCAAGCGGTGTGTTCACTCAGATACAATAAGTGGATGCTTGTTTATCATTTTGATAAGAAATTAGATTTGCATGAAGACGTGTGGCTTGATAGAAAAAAAAACAAATAACTTCGTGCAAGCGGTGTGTTTACTCAGATACAATAAGTAGATGTTTATTTCTCACTTTGATAAGAAATTAGACTTGCATGAAGACGTGTGGCTTGATAGAAAACACAAATGTCTTCGTGCAAGCGGTGTGTTCACTCAGATACAATAAGTAGATGTTTGTTTATTATTTTGATAAGAAATTAGACTTGCATGAAGACGTGTGGCTTGATAGAAAAGACAAATGTCTTCGTGCAAGCGGTGTGTTCACTCAGATGCAATAAGTACATGTTTGTTTATCATTTTGATAAGAAATTTGACTTGCATGAAGACGTGTGGCTTCATAGAAAAGACAAATGTCTTCGTGCAAGCGGTGTGTTCACTCAGATGCAATGAGTAGATGTTTGTTTATAATTTTGATAAGAAATTAGACTTGCATGAAGACGTGTGGCTTCATAGAAAAGACAAATGTCTTCGTGCAAGCGGTGTGTTCACTCAGATACAATAAGTAGATGTTTGTTTATCATTTTGATAAGAAATTAGACTTGCATGAAGACGTGTGGCTTGATAGAAAGGACAAATGTCTTCGTGCAAGCGGTGTGTTCACTCAGATACAATAAGTGGATGCTTGTTTATCATTTTGATAAGAAATTAGATTTGCATGAAGACGTGTGGCTTGATAGAAAAAAAAAACAAATAACTTCGTGCAAGCGGTGTGTTTACTCAGATACAATAAGTAGATGTTTATTTCTCACTTTGATAAGAAATTAGACTTGCATGAAGACGTGTGGCTTGATACAGTACAGCTCGAGTTAGGTGATCCCTGTCCATGGATGTCCATGGACGTCCGGGATTTTGGTGGACGTTTCTGGTGTCTCTCTCTTTACACACTCTTTCGCGTTCCCATCGCCTTCTCCCCACAGGCAATTTATGGCTCCTGTTTGAAGGGAATGTGGGCAGTGAGAGAACTGACTTTTCGAAATGAACTTTTCATGGAACGAAACCATTACTATCAATTTTGTTTTGTTCAGAGCATCTTGAATATACCATATTTCATAGTGGTCCGATGAAATTCTTTACTCACTGACTTTCAGTACTGACTTCCATTTTCACGTGAATATTCAAAACATAATCTATGAGAGACATATGTAGTATTGTTCGCATTGTTTATCTTAGTCTACATGTGGTTTGTGGTGACTGATTTTCATCATTTTAAATTCCAATATTATTGGTCCCCCGATAAGACAAGGTCCCGTTGTTACATCCATTCACTCTCATTTGGCGTCCATGTACGGTGCGGACGTGTCTGGTGCCTCTACTCTATACACACTCTCTCGCTTTCCTCTCGCGACGCGCATCGCACAGGGCTATTCTGCCGATGGCGGTACAGTCGGACGCGAATGCTTGTGTGAAGTCTGAAACGTCACTCGACTTTCTGGAATCTGAAAATTAAGAAATATAAGTATTATATTTATCTGTCTCTTGTCACCGACATCAAGAATATATCATGGTTCATAGGGCTCCGTTGAAATTCACTACTTGAGTAGAGCCTCATAGTCAGGGTGGGTACAGATCTGGTCCCAGCTGTCTTCGACATCCACACACCGGTGTGAGGGGGGAGACATGGCGTGGTAGTCTTCCAAGAATGACAAGTCTGACAAGCGATTGCAACTCTTCGGTGTTCGAGAAACCAGCTACAATTTTATTTGCATCGTTTCTGTCTCCTCGAGATGAGCAAAATGATGTCTTATTTTTGTAATTTCGACCATTTTGAACATATCCAGGTAGTGCCACCCGTGCTAATTTCCAGTTGAACTTGAGTGATTGCGCAAATCCACACTCGACTCACTCATTTATGATCCTTCCCCACCGGCAAACGGTCGTGGCAGACTGCTAAACCATGCCTCCTCTCGCTCCGCCTGTATCCCATTGTTTTTTGTGTTTGAGAAATCAGATGTGATTGTCCGTGTACCGACTTTCTCTCGTCGAGACGAGTAACATGATGTCTTTCAATTTTAATTTGGACTATTTTGAACAAATACAGATATCGCCACCCGGGCTAACTTCCAGATCAACTTGAGTGATGGTGCATTTCCACCATCGACTCTCTCTTTTATGGCCCCTCCCCTAGCGAGAGAGAGCGTGATATGGAGGGCGCCAGACACGTAAGACAGCTGGGACCAGAACTGTAGCCACCCTGACTATGAGGCTCTACTCAAATAGTGAATTTCAACGGAGCCCTATGAACCATGGTATATTCTTGATGTCAGTTACAAGAGACAGATAAATACAATACCTATATTTCTTAATTTTCAGATTCTAGAAAGTCGAGTGACGTTTCAGACTTCACACAAGTAGTCGCGTCCGACTGTACCGCCATCGGCGGAATAGCCCTGTGCGATGCGCGTCGCGAGAGGAAAGCGAGAGAGTGTGTGTATAGTAGAGGCACCAGACACGTCCACACCGTACATGGACCCTAAATGAGAGTGAATGAATGTAACAACGGGACCTTGTCTTATCGGGGGACCAATTATATTGGAATTTAAAAAGATGAAAATCAGTCACCACAAACCACATGTAGACTAAGACAAACGATGCGAAAAATACTACATATGTCCCTCATAGATTATGTTTTGAATATTCACGTGAAAATGGAAGTCAGTACTGAAAGTCAGTGAGTAGTGAATTTCATCGGACCACTATGAAATATGGTATATTCAAGATGCTCTGAACAAAACAAAATTGATAGTAATGGTTTCGTTTCATGAAAAGTTCATTTCGAAAAGTCAGTTCTCTCACTGCCCACATTCCCTTCAAACAGGAGCCATAAATTGCCTGTGGGGAGGAGGCGATGGGAACGCGAAAGAGTGTGTAAAGAGAGAGACACCAGAAACGTCCACCAAAATCCCGGACGTCCATGGACGTCCATGGACAGGGATCACCTAACTCGAGCTGTACTGTAGAAAACACAAATGTCTTCGTGCAAGCGGTGTGTTCACTCAGATACAATAAGTAGATGTTTGTTTATTATTTTGATAAGAAATTAGACTTGCATGAAGACGTGTGGCTTGATAGAAAAGACAAATGTCTTCGTGCAAGCGGTGTGTTCACTCAGATGCAATAAGTACATGTTTGTTTATCATTTTGATAAGAAATTTGACTTGCATGAAGACGTGTGGCTTGATAGAAAACACAAATGTCTTTATGCAAGGGTTGTTTTCACTCAGATACAATAAATAGATGTTTGTTTATTATTTTGATAAGAAATTAGACTTGCATGAAGACGTGTGGCTTGATAGAAAAGACAAATGTCTTCGTGCAAGCGGTGTGTTCACTCAGATACAATAAGTGGATGCTTGTTTATCATTTTGATAAGAAATTAGACTTGCATGAAGACGTATGGTGGATAGAAAACACAAATGTCTTCGTGCAAGCGGTGTGTTCACTCAGATGCAATAAGTAGATGTTTATTTCTCACTTTGATAAGAAATTAGACTTGCATGAAGACGTGTGGCTTGATAGAAAACACAAATGTCTTCGTGCAAGCGGTGTGTTCACTCAGATACAATAAGTAGATGTTTGTTTATTATTTTGATAAGAAATTAGACTTGCATGAAGACGTGTGGCTTGATAGAAAAGACAAATGTCTTCGTGCAAGCGGTGTGTTCACTCAGATACAATAAGTAGATGTTTGCTTATCATTTTGATAAGAAATTAGATTTGCATGAAGACGTGTGGCTTGATAGAAAAAAAAACAAATAACTTCGTGCAAGCGGTGTGTTTACTCAGATACAATAAGTAGATGTTTATTTCTCACTTTGATAAGAAATTAGACTTGCATGAAGACGTGTGGCTTCATAGAAAAGACAAATGTCTTCGTGCAAGCGGTGTGTTCACTCAGATGCAATAAGTAGATGTTTATTTATAATTTTGATAAGAAATTAGACTTGCATGAAGACGTGTGGCTTCATAGAAAAGACAAATGTCTTCGTGCAAGCGGTGTGTTCACTCAGATGCAATAAGTACATGTTTGTTTATCATTTTGATAAGAAATTTGACTTGCATGAAGACGTGTGGCTTGATAGAAAACACAAATGTCTTTATGCAAGGGTTGTTTTCACTCAGATACAATAAATAGATGTTTGTTTATTATTTTGATAAGAAATTAGACTTGCATGAAGACGTGTGGCTTCATAGAAAAGACAAATGTCTTCGTGCAAGCGGTGTGTTCACTCAGATACAATAAGTAGATGTTTGTTTATCATTTTGATAAGAAATTAGACTTGCATGAAGATGTGTGGCTTGATAGAAAAAAACAAATAACTTCGTGCAAGCGGTGTATTCACTCAGATGCAATGAGTAGATGTTTGTTTATAATTTTGATAAGAAATTAGACTTGCATGAAGACGTGTGGCTTCATAGAAAAGACAAATGTCTTCGTGCAAGCGGTGTGTTCACTCAGATACAATAAGTAGATGTTTGTTTATCATTTTGATAAGAAATTAGACTTGCATGAAGACGTGTGGCTTGATAGAAAAGACAAATGTCTTCGTGCAAGCGGTGTGTTCACTCAGATACAATAAGTGGATGCTTGTTTATCATTTTGATAAGAAATTAGACTTGCATGAAAACGTGTGGCTTGATAGAAAAGACAAATGTCTTCGTGCAAGCGGTGTGTTCACTCAGATACAATAAGTAGATGTTTGCTTATCATTTTGATAAGAAATTAGATTTGCATGAAGACGTGTGGCTTGATAGAAAAAAAAACAAATAACTTCGTGCAAGCGGTGTGTTTACTCAGATACAATAAGTAGATGTTTATTTCTCACTTTGATAAGAAATTAGACTTGCATGAAGACGTGTGGCTTCATAGAAAAGACAAATGTCTTCGTGCAAGCGGTGTGTTCACTCAGATGCAATAAGTAGATGTTTATTTATAAACTTGATAAGAAATTAGACTTGCATGAAGACGTGTGGCTTCATAGAAAAGACAAATGTCTTCGTGCAAGCGGTGTGTTCACTCAGATGCAATAAGTACATGTTTGTTTATCATTTTGATAAGAAATTTGACTTGCATGAAGACGTGTGGCTTGATAGAAAACACAAATGTCTTTATGCAAGGGTTGTTTTCACTCAGATACAATAAATAGATGTTTGTTTATTATTTTGATAAGAAATTAGACTTGCATGAAGACGTGTGGCTTCATAGAAAAGACAAATGTCTTCGTGCAAGCGGTGTGTTCACTCAGATACAATAAGTAGATGTTTGTTTATCATTTTCATAAGAAATTAGACTTGCATGAAGATGTGTGGCTTGATAGAAAAAAAACAAATAACTTCGTGCAAGCGGTGTATTCACTCAGATGCAATGAGTAGATGTTTGTTTATAATTTTGATAAGAAATTAGACTTGCATGAAGACGTGTGGCTTCATAGAAAAGACAAATGTCTTCGTGCAAGCGGTGTGTTCACTCAGATACAATAAGTAGATGTTTGTTTATCATTTTGATAAGAAATTAGACTTGCATGAAGACGTGTGGCTTGATAGAAAGGACAAATGTCTTCGTGCAAGCGGTGTGTTCACTCAGATACAATAAGTGGATGCTTGTTTATCATTTTGATAAGAAATTAGACTTGCATGAAGACGTATGGTGGATAGAAAACACAAATGTCTTCGTGCAAGCGGTGTGTTCACTCAGATGCAATAAGTAGATGTTTATTTCTCACTTTGATAAGAAATTAGACTTGCATGAAGACGTGTGGCTTGATAGAAAACACAAATGTCTTCGTGCAAGCGGTGTGTTCACTCAGATACAATAAGTAGATGTTTGTTTATTATTTTGATAAGAAATTAGACTTGCATGAAGACGTGTGGCTTGATAGAAAAGACAAATGTCTTCGTGCAAGCGGTGTGTTCACTCAGATACAATAAGTAGATGTTTGCTTATCATTTTGATAAGAAATTAGATTTGCATGAAGACGTGTGGCTTGATAGAAAAAAAACAAATAACTTCGTGCAAGCGGTGTGTTTACTCAGATACAATAAGTAGATGTTTATTTCTCACTTTGATAAGAAATTAGACTTGCATGAAGACGTGTGGCTTCATAGAAAAGACAAATGTCTTCGTGCAAGCGGTGTGTTCACTCAGATGCAATAAGTAGATGTTTATTTATAATTTTGATAAGAAATTAGACTTGCATGAAGACGTGTGGCTTCATAGAAAAGACAAATGTCTTCGTGCAAGCGGTGTGTTCACTCAGATGCAATAAGTACATGTTTGTTTATCATTTTGATAAGAAATTTGACTTGCATGAAGACGTGTGGCTTGATAGAAAACACAAATGTCTTTATGCAAGGGTTGTTTTCACTCAGATACAATAAATAGATGTTTGTTTATTATTTTGATAAGAAATTAGACTTGCATGAAGACGTGTGGCTTCATAGAAAAGACAAATGTCTTCGTGCAAGCGGTGTGTTCACTCAGATACAATAAGTAGATGTTTGTTTATCATTTTGATAAGAAATTAGACTTGCATGAAGATGTGTGGCTTGATAGAAAAAAACAAATAACTTCGTGCAAGCGGTGTATTCACTCAGATGCAATGAGTAGATGTTTGTTTATAATTTTGATAAGAAATTAGACTTGCATGAAGACGTGTGGCTTCATAGAAAAGACAAATGTCTTCGTGCAAGCGGTGTGTTCACTCAGATACAATAAGTAGATGTTTGTTTATCATTTTGATAAGAAATTAGACTTGCATGAAGACGTGTGGCTTGATAGAAAAGACAAATGTCTTCGTGCAAGCGGTGTGTTCACTCAGATACAATAAGTGGATGCTTGTTTATCATTTTGATAAGAAATTAGACTTGCATGAAGACGTATGGTGGATAGAAAACACAAATGTCTTCGTGCAAGCGGTGTGTTCACTCAGATACAATAAGTAGATGTTTATTTCTCACTTTGATAAGAAATTAGACTTGCATGAAGACGTATGGTTGATAGAAAACACAAATGTCTTCGTGCAAGCGGTGTGTTCACTCAGATGCAATAAGTACATGTTTGTTTATCATTTTGATAAGAAATTAGTCTTGCATGAAGACGTGTGGCTTGATAGAAAACACAAATGTCTTCGTGCAAGCGGTGTGTTCACTCAGATACAATAAGTAGATGTTTGTTTATTATTTTGATAAGAAATTAGACTTGCATGAAGACGTGTGGCTTGATAGAAAAGACAAATGTCTTCGTGCAAGCGGTGTGTTCACTCAGATACAATAAGTGGATGCTTGTTTATCATTTTGATAAGAAATTAGACTTGCATGAAAACGTGTGGCTTGATAGAAAAGACAAATGTCTTCGTGCAAGCGGTGTGTTCACTCAGATACAATAAGTAGATGTTTGCTTATCATTTTGATAAGAAATTAGATTTGCATGAAGACGTGTGGCTTGATAGAAAAAAAAACAAATAACTTCGTGCAAGCGGTGTGTTTACTCAGATACAATAAGTAGATGTTTATTTCTCACTTTGATAAGAAATTAGACTTGCATGAAGACGTGTGGCTTCATAGAAAAGACAAATGTCTTCGTGCAAGCGGTGTGTTCACTCAGATGCAATAAGTAGATGTTTATTTATAAATTTGATAAGAAATTAGACTTGCATGAAGACGTGTGGCTTCATAGAAAAGACAAATGTCTTCGTGCAAGCGGTGTGTTCACTCAGATGCAATAAGTACATGTTTGTTTATCATTTTGATAAGAAAGTTGACTTGCATGAAGACGTGTGGCTTGATAGAAAACACAAATGTCTTTATGCAAGGGTTGTTTTCACTCAGATACAACAAATAGATGTTTGTTTATTATTTTGATAAGAAATTAGACTTGCATGAAGACGTGTGGCTTCATAGAAAAGACAAATGTCTTCGTGCAAGCGGTGTGTTCACTCAGATACAATAAGTAGATGTTTGTTTATCATTTTCATAAGAAATTAGACTTGCATGAAGATGTGTGGCTTGATAGAAAAAAACAAATAACTTCGTGCAAGCGGTGTATTCACTCAGATGCAATGAGTAGATGTTTGTTTATAATTTTGATAAGAAATTAGACTTGCATGAAGACGTGTGGCTTCATAGAAAAGACAAATGTCTTCGTGCAAGCGGTGTGTTCACTCAGATACAATAAGTAGATGTTTGTTTATCATTTTGATAAGAAATTAGACTTGCATGAAGACGTGTGGCTTGATAGAAAAGACAAATGTCTTCGTGCAAGCGGTGTGTTCACTCAGATACAATAAGTGGATGCTTGTTTATCATTTTGATAAGAAATTAGACTTGCATGAAAACGTGTGGCTTGATAGAAAAGACAAATGTCTTCGTGCAAGCGGTGTGTTCACTCAGATACAATAAGTAGATGTTTATTTGTCACTTTGATAAGAAATTAGACTTGCATGAAGACGTGTGGCTTGATAGAAAACACAAATGTCTTCGTGCAAGCGGTGTGTTCACTCAGATACAATAAGTAGATGTTTGTTTATTATTTTGATAAGAAATTAGACTTGCATGAAGACGTGTGGCTTGATAGAAAAGACAAATGTCTTCGTGCAAGCGGTGTGTTCACTCAGATACAATAAGTGGATGTTTGTTTATCATTTTGATAAGAAATTAGACTTGCATGAAGACGTGTGGCTTCATAGAAAAGACAAATGTCTTCGTGCAAGCGGTGTGTTCACTGAGATACAATAAGTAGATGTTTGTTTGTCATTTTGATAAGAAATTAGACTTGCATGAAGACGTGTGGCTTCATAGAAAAGACAAATGTCTTCGTGCAAGCGGTGTGTTCACTCAGATACAATAAGTAGATGTTTGTTTATAATTTTGATAAGAAATTAGACTTGCATGAAGACGTGTGGCTTGATAGAAAAAAAACAAATAACTTCGTGCAAGCAATGTGTTTACTCAGATACAATAAGTAGATGTTTACTTCTCACTTTGATAACAAATTAGACTTGCATGAAGACGTGTGGCTTGATAGAAAAAAAACAAATAACTTCGTGCAAGCGGTGTGTTCACTCAGATACAATAAGTAGATGTCTATTTCTCACTTTGATAAGAAATTAGACTTGCATGAAGACGTATGGTTGATAGAAAACACAAATGTCTTCGTGCAAGCGGTGTGTTCACTCAGATACAATAAGTAGATGTTTATTTCTCACTTTGATAAGAAATTAGACTTGCATGAAGACGTATGGTTGATATAAAACACAAATGTCTTCGTGCAAGCGGTGTGTTCACTCAGATGCAATAAGTACATGTTTGTTTATCATTTTGATAAGAAATTAGACTTGCATGAAGACGTGTGGCTTCATAGAAAAGACAAATGTCTTCGTGCAAGCGGTGTGTTCACTCAGATGCAATAAGTAGATGTTTATTTCTCACTTTGATTAGAAATTAGACTTGCATGAAGACGTGTGGCTTGATAGAAAACACAAATGTCTTCGTGCAAGCGGTGTGTTCACTCAGATACAATAAGTAGATGTTTGTTTATTATTTTGATAAGAAATTAGACTTGCATGAAGACGTGTGGCTTGATAGAAAAGACAAATGTCTTCGTGCAAGCGGTGTGTTCACTCAGATACAATAAGTGGATGCTTGTTTATCATTTTGATAAGAAATTAGACTTGCATGAAAACGTGTGGCTTGATAGAAAAGACAAATGTCTTCGTGCAAGCGGTGTGTTCACTCAGATACAATAAGTAGATGTTTGCTTATCATTTTGATAAGAAATTAGATTTGCATGAAGACGTGTGGCTTGATAGAAAAAAAATAACTTCGTGCAAGCGGTGTGTTTACTCAGATACAATAAGTAGATGTTTATTTCTCACTTTGATAAGAAATTAGACTTGCATGAAGACGTGTGGCTTCATAGAAAAGACAAATGTCTTCGTGCAAGCGGTGTGTTCACTCAGATGCAATAAGTAGATGTTTATTTATAAATTTGATAAGAAATTAGACTTGCATGAAATCGTGTGGCTTCATAGAAAAGACAAATGTCTTCGTGCAAGCGGTGTGTTCACTCAGATGCAATAAGTACATGTTTGTTTATCATTTTGATAAGAAATTTGACTTGCATGAAGACGTGTGGCTTGATAGAAAACACAAATGTCTTTATGCAAGGGTTGTTTTCACTCAGATACAATAAATAGATGTTTGTTTATTATTTTGATAAGAAATTAGACTTGCATGAAGACGTGTGGCTTCATAGAAAAGACAAATGTCTTCGTGCAAGCGGTGTGTTCACTCAGATACAATAAGTAGATGTTTGTTTATCATTTTCATAAGAAATTAGACTTGCATGAAGATGTGTGGCTTGATAGAAAAAAAACAAATAACTTCGTGCAAGCAATGTGTTTACTCAGATACAATAAGTAGATGTTTACTTCTCACTTTGATAACAAATTAGACTTGCATGAAGACGTGTGGCTTGATAGAAAAAAAAACAAATAACTTCGTGCAAGCGGTGTGTTCACTCAGATACAATAAGTAGATGTTTATTTCTCACTTTGATAAGAAATTAGACTTGCATGAAGACGTATGGTTGATAGAAAACACAAATGTCTTCGTGCAAGCGGTGTGTTCACTCAGATACAATAAGTAGATGTTTATTTCTCACTTTGATAAGAAATTAGACTTGCATGAAGACGTATGGTTGATATAAAACACAAATGTCTTCGTGCAAGCGGTGTGTTCACTCAGATGCAATAAGTACATGTTTGTTTATCATTTTGATAAGAAATTAGACTTGCATGAAGACGTGTGGCTTCATAGAAAAGACAAATGTCTTCGTGCAAGCGGTGTGTTCACTCAGATGCAATAAGTAGATGTTTATTTCTCACTTTGATTAGAAATTAGACTTGCATGAAGACGTGTGGCTTGATAGAAAACACAAATGTCTTCGTGCAAGCGGTGTGTTCACTCAGATACAATAAGTAGATGTTTGTTTATTATTTTGATAAGAAATTAGACTTGCATGAAGACGTGTGGCTTGATAGAAAAGACAAATGTCTTCGTGCAAGCGGTGTGTTCACTCAGATACAATAAGTGGATGCTTGTTTATCATTTTGATAAGAAATTAGACTTGCATGAAAACGTGTGGCTTGATAGAAAAGACAAATGTCTTCGTGCAAGCGGTGTGTTCACTCAGATACAATAAGTAGATGTTTGCTTATCATTTTGATAAGAAATTAGATTTGCATGAAGACGTGTGGCTTGATAGAAAAAAAAAATAACTTCGTGCAAGCGGTGTGTTTACTCAGATACAATAAGTAGATGTTTATTTCTCACTTTGATAAGAAATTAGACTTGCATGAAGACGTGTGGCTTCATAGAAAAGACAAATGTCTTCGTGCAAGCGGTGTGTTCACTCAGATGCAATAAGTAGATGTTTATTTATAAATTTGATAAGAAATTAGACTTGCATGAAATCGTGTGGCTTCATAGAAAAGACAAATGTCTTCGTGCAAGCGGTGTGTTCACTCAGATGCAATAAGTACATGTTTGTTTATCATTTTGATAAGAAATTTGACTTGCATGAAGACGTGTGGCTTGATAGAAAACACAAATGTCTTTATGCAAGGGTTGTTTTCACTCAGATACAATAAATAGATGTTTGTTTATTATTTTGATAAGAAATTAGACTTGCATGAAGACGTGTGGCTTCATAGAAAAGACAAATGTCTTCGTGCAAGCGGTGTGTTCACTCAGATACAATAAGTAGATGTTTGTTTATCATTTTCATAAGAAATTAGACTTGCATGAAGATGTGTGGCTTGATAGAAAAAAAACAAATAACTTCGTGCAAGCAATGTGTTTACTCAGATACAATAAGTAGATGTTTACTTCTCACTTTGATAACAAATTAGACTTGCATGAAGACGTGTGGCTTGATAGAAAAAAAAACAAATAACTTCGTGCAAGCGGTGTGTTCACTCAGATACAATAAGTAGATGTTTATTTCTCACTTTGATAAGAAATTAGACTTGCATGAAGACGTATGGTTGATAGAAAACACAAATGTCTTCGTGCAAGCGGTGTGTTCACTCAGATACAATAAGTAGATGTTTATTTCTCACTTTGATAAGAAATTAGACTTGCATGAAGACGTATGGTTGATATAAAACACAAATGTCTTCGTGCAAGCGGTGTGTTCACTCAGATGCAATAAGTACATGTTTGTTTATCATTTTGATAAGAAATTAGACTTGCATGAAGACGTGTGGCTTCATAGAAAAGACAAATGTCTTCGTGCAAGCGGTGTGTTCACTCAGATGCAATAAGTAGATGTTTATTTCTCACTTTGATTAGAAATTAGACTTGCATGAAGACGTGTGGCTTGATAGAAAACACAAATGTCTTCGTGCAAGCGGTGTGTTCACTCAGATACAATAAGTAGATGTTTGTTTATTATTTTGATAAGAAATTAGACTTGCATGAAGACGTGTGGCTTGATAGAAAAGACAAATGTCTTCGTGCAAGCGGTGTGTTCACTCAGATACAATAAGTGGATGCTTGTTTATCATTTTGATAAGAAATTAGACTTGCATGAAAACGTGTGGCTTGATAGAAAAGACAAATGTCTTCGTGCAAGCGGTGTGTTCACTCAGATACAATAAGTAGATGTTTGCTTATCATTTTGATAAGAAATTAGATTTGCATGAAGACGTGTGGCTTGATAGAAAAAAAAACAAATAACTTCGTGCAAGCGGTGTGTTTACTCAGATACAATAAGTAGATGTTTATTTCTCACTTTGATAAGAAATTAGACTTGCATGAAGACGTGTGGCTTCATAGAAAAGACAAATGTCTTCGTGCAAGCGGTGTGTTCACTCAGATGCAATAAGTAGATGTTTATTTATAAATTTGATAAGAAATTAGACTTGCATGAAATCGTGTGGCTTCATAGAAAAGACAAATGTCTTCGTGCAAGCGGTGTGTTCACTCAGATGCAATAAGTACATGTTTGTTTATCATTTTGATAAGAAATTTGACTTGCATGAAGACGTGTGGCTTGATAGAAAACACAAATGTCTTTATGCAAGGGTTGTTTTCACTCAGATACAATAAATAGATGTTTGTTTATTATTTTGATAAGAAATTAGACTTGCATGAAGACGTGTGGCTTCATAGAAAAGACAAATGTCTTCGTGCAAGCGGTGTGTTCACTCAGATACAATAAGTAGATGTTTGTTTATCATTTTCATAAGAAATTAGACTTGCATGAAGATGTGTGGCTTGATAGAAAAAAACAAATAACTTCGTGCAAGCGGTGTATTCACTCAGATGCAATGAGTAGATGTTTGTTTATAATTTTGATAAGAAATTAGACTTGCATGAAGACGTGTGGCTTCATAGAAAAGACAAATGTCTTCGTGCAAGCGGTGTGTTCACTCAGATACAATAAGTAGATGTTTGTTTATCATTTTGATAAGAAATTAGACTTGCATGAAGACGTGTGGCTTGATAGAAAAGACAAATGTCTTCGTGCAAGCGGTGTGTTCACTCAGATACAATAAGTGGATGCTTGTTTATCATTTTGATAAGAAATTAGACTTGCATGAAAACGTGTGGCTTGATAGAAAAGACAAATGTCTTCGTGCAAGCGGTGTGTTCACTCAGATACAATAAGTAGATGTTTGCTTATCATTTTGATAAGAAATTAGATTTGCATGAAGACGTGTGGCTTGATAGAAAAAAAAAACAAATAACTTCGTGCAAGCGGTGTGTTTACTCAGATACAATAAGTAGATGTTTATTTCTCACTTTGATAAGAAATTAGACTTGCATGAAGACGTGTGGCTTCATAGAAAAGACAAATGTCTTCGTGCAAGCGGTGTGTTCACTCAGATGCAATAAGTAGATGTTTATTTATAAATTTGATAAGAAATTAGACTTGCATGAAGACGTGTGGCTTCATAGAAAAGACAAATGTCTTCGTGCAAGCGGTGTGTTCACTCAGATGCAATAAGTACATGTTTGTTTATCATTTTGATAAGAAATTTGACTTGCATGAAGACGTGTGGCTTGATAGAAAACACAAATGTCTTTATGCAAGGGTTGTTATGTCTTCGTGCAAGCGGTGTGTTCACTGAGATACAATAAGTAGATGTTTGTTTGTCATTTTGATAAGAAATTAGACTTGCATGAAGACGTGTGGCTTCATAGAAAAGACAAATGTCTTCGTGCAAGCGGTGTGTTCACTCAGATACAATAAGTAGATGTTTGTTTATAATTTTGATAAGAAATTAGACTTGCATGAAGACGTGTGGCTTGATAGAAAAAAAACAAATAACTTCGTGCAAGCAATGTGTTTACTCAGATACAATAAGTAGATGTTTACTTCTCACTTTGATAACAAATTAGACTTGCATGAAGACGTGTGGCTTGATAGAAAAAAAAACAAATAACTTCGTGCAAGCGGTGTGTTCACTCAGATACAATAAGTAGATGTTTATTTCTCACTTTGATAAGAAATTAGACTTGCATGAAGACGTATGGTTGATAGAAAACACAAATGTCTTCGTGCAAGCGGTGTGTTCACTCAGATACAATAAGTAGATGTTTATTTCTCACTTTGATAAGAAATTAGACTTGCATGAAGACGTATGGTTGATATAAAACACAAATGTCTTCGTGCAAGCGGTGTGTTCACTCAGATGCAATAAGTACATGTTTGTTTATCATTTTGATAAGAAATTAGACTTGCATGAAGACGTGTGGCTTGATAGAAAAGACAAATGTCTTCGTGCAAGCGGTGTGTTCACTCAGATACAATAAGTAGATGTTTGTTTATTATTTTGATAAGAAATTAGACTTGCATGAAGACGTGTGGCTTGATAGAAAAGACAAATGTCTTCGTGCAAGCGGTGTGTTCACTCAGATACAATAAGTGGATGCTTGTTTATCATTTTGATAAGAAATTAGACTTGCATGAAAACGTGTGGCTTGATAGAAAAGACAAATGTCTTCGTGCAAGCGGTGTGTTCACTCAGATACAATAAGTAGATGTTTGCTTATCATTTTGATAAGAAATTAGATTTGCATGAAGACGTGTGGCTTGATAGAAAAAAAAACAAATAACTTCGTGCAAGCGGTGTGTTTACTCAGATACAATAAGTAGATGTTTATTTCTCACTTTGATAAGAAATTAGACTTGCATGAAGACGTGTGGCTTCATAGAAAAGACAAATGTCTTCGTGCAAGCGGTGTGTTCACTCAGATGCAATAAGTAGATGTTTATTTATAAATTTGATAAGAAATTAGACTTGCATGAAATCGTGTGGCTTCATAGAAAAGACAAATGTCTTCGTGCAAGCGGTGTGTTCACTCAGATGCAATAAGTACATGTTTGTTTATCATTTTGATAAGAAATTTGACTTGCATGAAGACGTGTGGCTTGATAGAAAACACAAATGTCTTTATGCAAGGGTTGTTTTCACTCAGATACAATAAATAGATGTTTGTTTATTATTTTGATAAGAAATTAGACTTGCATGAAGACGTGTGGCTTCATAGAAAAGACAAATGTCTTCGTGCAAGCGGTGTGTTCACTCAGATACAATAAGTAGATGTTTGTTTATCATTTTCATAAGAAATTAGACTTGCATGAAGATGTGTGGCTTGATAGAAAAAAACAAATAACTTCGTGCAAGCGGTGTATTCACTCAGATGCAATGAGTAGATGTTTGTTTATAATTTTGATAAGAAATTAGACTTGCATGAAGACGTGTGGCTTCATAGAAAAGACAAATGTCTTCGTGCAAGCGGTGTGTTCACTCAGATACAATAAGTAGATGTTTGTTTATCATTTTGATAAGAAATTAGACTTGCATGAAGACGTGTGGCTTGATAGAAAAGACAAATGTCTTCGTGCAAGCGGTGTGTTCACTCAGATACAATAAGTGGATGCTTGTTTATCATTTTGATAAGAAATTAGACTTGCATGAAAACGTGTGGCTTGATAGAAAAGACAAATGTCTTCGTGCAAGCGGTGTGTTCACTCAGATACAATAAGTAGATGTTTGCTTATCATTTTGATAAGAAATTAGATTTGCATGAAGACGTGTGGCTTGATAGAAAAAAAAAACAAATAACTTCGTGCAAGCGGTGTGTTTACTCAGATACAATAAGTAGATGTTTATTTCTCACTTTGATAAGAAATTAGACTTGCATGAAGACGTGTGGCTTCATAGAAAAGACAAATGTCTTCGTGCAAGCGGTGTGTTCACTCAGATGCAATAAGTAGATGTTTATTTATAAATTTGATAAGAAATTAGACTTGCATGAAGACGTGTGGCTTCATAGAAAAGACAAATGTCTTCGTGCAAGCGGTGTGTTCACTCAGATGCAATAAGTACATGTTTGTTTATCATTTTGATAAGAAATTTGACTTGCATGAAGACGTGTGGCTTGATAGAAAACACAAATGTCTTTATGCAAGGGTTGTTATGTCTTCGTGCAAGCGGTGTGTTCACTGAGATACAATAAGTAGATGTTTGTTTGTCATTTTGATAAGAAATTAGACTTGCATGAAGACGTGTGGCTTCATAGAAAAGACAAATGTCTTCGTGCAAGCGGTGTGTTCACTCAGATACAATAAGTAGATGTTTGTTTATAATTTTGATAAGAAATTAGACTTGCATGAAGACGTGTGGCTTGATAGAAAAAAAACAAATAACTTCGTGCAAGCAATGTGTTTACTCAGATACAATAAGTAGATGTTTACTTCTCACTTTGATAACAAATTAGACTTGCATGAAGACGTGTGGCTTGATAGAAAAAAAAACAAATAACTTCGTGCAAGCGGTGTGTTCACTCAGATACAATAAGTAGATGTTTATTTCTCACTTTGATAAGAAATTAGACTTGCATGAAGACGTATGGTTGATAGAAAACACAAATGTCTTCGTGCAAGCGGTGTGTTCACTCAGATACAATAAGTAGATGTTTATTTCTCACTTTGATAAGAAATTAGACTTGCATGAAGACGTATGGTTGATATAAAACACAAATGTCTTCGTGCAAGCGGTGTGTTCACTCAGATGCAATAAGTACATGTTTGTTTATCATTTTGATAAGAAATTAGACTTGCATGAAGACGTGTGGCTTCATAGAAAAGACAAATGTCTTCGTGCAAGCGGTGTGTTCACTCAGATGCAATAAGTAGATGTTTATTTCTCACTTTGATTAGAAATTAGACTTGCATGAAGACGTGTGGCTTGATAGAAAACACAAATGTCTTCGTGCAAGCGGTGTGTTCACTCAGATACAATAAGTAGATGTTTGTTTATTATTTTGATAAGAAATTAGACTTGCATGAAGACGTGTGGCTTGATAGAAAAGACAAATGTCTTCGTGCAAGCGGTGTGTTCACTCAGATACAATAAGTGGATGCTTGTTTATCATTTTGATAAGAAATTAGACTTGCATGAAAACGTGTGGCTTGATAGAAAAGACAAATGTCTTCGTGCAAGCGGTGTGTTCACTCAGATACAATAAGTAGATGTTTGCTTATCATTTTGATAAGAAATTAGATTTGCATGAAGACGTGTGGCTTGATAGAAAAAAAAACAAATAACTTCGTGCAAGCGGTGTGTTTACTCAGATACAATAAGTAGATGTTTATTTCTCACTTTGATAAGAAATTAGACTTGCATGAAGACGTGTGGCTTCATAGAAAAGACAAATGTCTTCGTGCAAGCGGTGTGTTCACTCAGATGCAATAAGTAGATGTTTATTTATAAATTTGATAAGAAATTAGACTTGCATGAAATCGTGTGGCTTCATAGAAAAGACAAATGTCTTCGTGCAAGCGGTGTGTTCACTCAGATGCAATAAGTACATGTTTGTTTATCATTTTGATAAGAAATTTGACTTGCATGAAGACGTGTGGCTTGATAGAAAACACAAATGTCTTTATGCAAGGGTTGTTTTCACTCAGATACAATAAATAGATGTTTGTTTATTATTTTGATAAGAAATTAGACTTGCATGAAGACGTGTGGCTTCATAGAAAAGACAAATGTCTTCGTGCAAGCGGTGTGTTCACTCAGATACAATAAGTAGATGTTTGTTTATCATTTTCATAAGAAATTAGACTTGCATGAAGATGTGTGGCTTGATAGAAAAAAAACAAATAACTTCGTGCAAGCAATGTGTTTACTCAGATACAATAAGTAGATGTTTACTTCTCACTTTGATAACAAATTAGACTTGCATGAAGACGTGTGGCTTGATAGAAAAAAAAACAAATAACTTCGTGCAAGCGGTGTGTTCACTCAGATACAATAAGTAGATGTTTATTTCTCACTTTGATAAGAAATTAGACTTGCATGAAGACGTATGGTTGATAGAAAACACAAATGTCTTCGTGCAAGCGGTGTGTTCACTCAGATACAATAAGTAGATGTTTATTTCTCACTTTGATAAGAAATTAGACTTGCATGAAGACGTATGGTTGATATAAAACACAAATGTCTTCGTGCAAGCGGTGTGTTCACTCAGATGCAATAAGTACATGTTTGTTTATCATTTTGATAAGAAATTAGACTTGCATGAAGACGTGTGGCTTCATAGAAAAGACAAATGTCTTCGTGCAAGCGGTGTGTTCACTCAGATGCAATAAGTAGATGTTTATTTCTCACTTTGATTAGAAATTAGACTTGCATGAAGACGTGTGGCTTGATAGAAAACACAAATGTCTTCGTGCAAGCGGTGTGTTCACTCAGATACAATAAGTAGATGTTTGCTTATCATTTTGATAAGAAATTAGATTTGCATGAAGACGTGTGGCTTGATAGAAAAAAAAACAAATAACTTCGTGCAAGCGGTGTGTTTACTCAGATACAATAAGTAGATGTTTATTTCTCACTTTGATAAGAAATTAGACTTGCATGAAGACGTGTGGCTTCATAGAAAAGACAAATGTCTTCGTGCAAGCGGTGTGTTCACTCAGATGCAATAAGTAGATGTTTATTTATAAATTTGATAAGAAATTAGACTTGCATGAAATCGTGTGGCTTCATAGAAAAGACAAATGTCTTCGTGCAAGCGGTGTGTTCACTCAGATGCAATAAGTACATGTTTGTTTATCATTTTGATAAGAAATTTGACTTGCATGAAGACGTGTGGCTTGATAGAAAACACAAATGTCTTTATGCAAGGGTTGTTTTCACTCAGATACAATAAATAGATGTTTGTTTATTATTTTGATAAGAAATTAGACTTGCATGAAGACGTGTGGCTTCATAGAAAAGACAAATGTCTTCGTGCAAGCGGTGTGTTCACTCAGATACAATAAGTAGATGTTTGTTTATCATTTTCATAAGAAATTAGACTTGCATGAAGATGTGTGGCTTGATAGAAAAAAACAAATAACTTCGTGCAAGCGGTGTATTCACTCAGATGCAATGAGTAGATGTTTGTTTATAATTTTGATAAGAAATTAGACTTGCATGAAGACGTGTGGCTTCATAGAAAAGACAAATGTCTTCGTGCAAGCGGTGTGTTCACTCAGATACAATAAGTAGATGTTTGTTTATCATTTTGATAAGAAATTAGACTTGCATGAAGACGTGTGGCTTGATAGAAAAGACAAATGTCTTCGTGCAAGCGGTGTGTTCACTCAGATACAATAAGTGGATGCTTGTTTATCATTTTGATAAGAAATTAGACTTGCATGAAGACGTATGGTGGATAGAAAACACAAATGTCTTCGTGCAAGCGGTGGATTCACTCAGATGCAATAAGTAGATGTTTATTTCTCACTTTGATAAGAAATTAGACTTGCATGAAGACGTGTGGCTTGATAGAAAACACAAATGTCTTCGTGCAAGCGGTGTGTTCACTCAGATACAATAAGTAGATGTTTGTTTATTATTTTGATAAGAAATTAGACTTGCATGAAGACGTGTGGCTTGATAGAAAAGACAAATGTCTTCGTGCAAGCGGTGTGTTCACTCAGATACAATAAGTAGATGTTTGCTTATCATTTTGATAAGAAATTAGATTTGCATGAAGACGTGTGGCTTGATAGAAAAAAAAACAAATAACTTCGTGCAAGCGGTGTGTTTACTCAGATACAATAAGTAGATGTTTATTTCTCACTTTGATAATAAATTAGACTTGCATGAAGACGTGTGGCTTCATAGAAAAGACAAATGTCTTCGTGCAAGCGGTGTGTTCACTCAGATGCAATAAGTAGATGTTTATTTATAATTTTGATAAGAAATTAGACTTGCATGAAGACGTGTGGCTTCATAGAAAAGACAAATGTCTTCGTGCAAGCGGTGTGTTCACTCAGATGCAATAAGTACATGTTTGTTTATCATTTTGATAAGAAATTTGACTTGCATGAAGACGTGTGGCTTGATAGAAAACACAAATGTCTTTATGCAAGGGTTTTTTTCACTCAGATACAATAAATAGATGTTTGTTTATTATTTTGATAAGAAATTAGACTTGCATGAAGACGTGTGGCTTCATAGAAAAGACAAATGTCTTCGTGCAAGCGGTGTGTTCACTCAGATACAATAAGTAGATGTTTGTTTATCATTTTGATAAGAAATTAGACTTGCATGAAGATGTGTGGCTTGATAGAAAAAAACAAATAACTTCGTGCAAGCGGTGTATTCACTCAGATGCAATGAGTAGATGTTTGTTTATAATTTTGATAAGAAATTAGACTTGCATGAAGACGTGTGGCTTCATAGAAAAGACAAATGTCTTCGTGCAAGCGGTGTGTTCACTCAGATACAATAAGTAGATGTTTGTTTATCATTTTGATAAGAAATTAGACTTGCATGAAGACGTGTGGCTTGATAGAAAAGACAAATGTCTTCGTGCAAGCGGTGTGTTCACTCAGATACAATAAGTGGATGCTTGTTTATCATTTTGATAAGAAATTAGACTTGCATGAAAACGTGTGGCTTGATAGAAAAGACAAATGTCTTCGTGCAAGCGGTGTGTTCACTCAGATACAATAAGTAGATGTTTGCTTATCATTTTGATAAGAAATTAGATTTGCATGAAGACGTGTGGCTTGATAGAAAAAAAAACAAATAACTTCGTGCAAGCGGTGTGTTTACTCAGATACAATAAGTAGATGTTTATTTCTCACTTTGATAAGAAATTAGACTTGCATGAAGACGTGTGGCTTCATAGAAAAGACAAATGTCTTCGTGCAAGCGGTGTGTTCACTCAGATGCAATAAGTAGATGTTTATTTATAAATTTGATAAGAAATTAGACTTGCATGAAATCGTGTGGCTTCATAGAAAAGACAAATGTCTTCGTGCAAGCGGTGTGTTCACTCAGATGCAATAAGTACATGTTTGTTTATCATTTTGATAAGAAATTTGACTTGCATGAAGACGTGTGGCTTGATAGAAAACACAAATGTCTTTATGCAAGGGTTGTTTTCACTCAGATACAATAAATAGATGTTTGTTTATTATTTTGATAAGAAATTAGACTTGCATGAAGACGTGTGGCTTCATAGAAAAGACAAATGTCTTCGTGCAAGCGGTGTGTTCACTCAGATACAATAAGTAGATGTTTGTTTATCATTTTCATAAGAAATTAGACTTGCATGAAGATGTGTGGCTTGATAGAAAAAAACAAATAACTTCGTGCAAGCGGTGTATTCACTCAGATGCAATGAGTAGATGTTTGTTTATAATTTTGATAAGAAATTAGACTTGCATGAAGACGTGTGGCTTCATAGAAAAGACAAATGTCTTCGTGCAAGCGGTGTGTTCACTCAGATACAATAAGTAGATGTTTGTTTATCATTTTGATAAGAAATTAGACTTGCATGAAGACGTGTGGCTTGATAGAAAAGACAAATGTCTTCGTGCAAGCGGTGTGTTCACTCAGATACAATAAGTGGATGCTTGTTTATCATTTTGATAAGAAATTAGACTTGCATGAAGACGTATGGTGGATAGAAAACACAAATGTCTTCGTGCAAGCGGTGGATTCACTCAGATGCAATAAGTAGATGTTTATTTCTCACTTTGATAAGAAATTAGACTTGCATGAAGACGTGTGGCTTGATAGAAAACACAAATGTCTTCGTGCAAGCGGTGTGTTCACTCAGATACAATAAGTAGATGTTTGTTTATTATTTTGATAAGAAATTAGACTTGCATGAAGACGTGTGGCTTGATAGAAAAGACAAATGTCTTCGTGCAAGCGGTGTGTTCACTCAGATACAATAAGTAGATGTTTGCTTATCATTTTGATAAGAAATTAGATTTGCATGAAGACGTGTGGCTTGATAGAAAAAAAAACAAATAACTTCGTGCAAGCGGTGTGTTTACTCAGATACAATAAGTAGATGTTTATTTCTCACTTTGATAATAAATTAGACTTGCATGAAGACGTGTGGCTTCATAGAAAAGACAAATGTCTTCGTGCAAGCGGTGTGTTCACTCAGATGCAATAAGTAGATGTTTATTTATAATTTTGATAAGAAATTAGACTTGCATGAAGACGTGTGGCTTCATAGAAAAGACAAATGTCTTCGTGCAAGCGGTGTGTTCACTCAGATGCAATAAGTACATGTTTGTTTATCATTTTGATAAGAAATTTGACTTGCATGAAGACGTGTGGCTTGATAGAAAACACAAATGTCTTTATGCAAGGGTTTTTTTCACTCAGATACAATAAATAGATGTTTGTTTATTATTTTGATAAGAAATTAGACTTGCATGAAGACGTGTGGCTTCATAGAAAAGACAAATGTCTTCGTGCAAGCGGTGTGTTCACTCAGATACAATAAGTAGATGTTTGTTTATCATTTTGATAAGAAATTAGACTTGCATGAAGATGTGTGGCTTGATAGAAAAAAACAAATAACTTCGTGCAAGCGGTGTATTCACTCAGATGCAATGAGTAGATGTTTGTTTATCATTTTGATAAGAAATTAGACTTGCATGAAGACGTGTGGCTTGATAGAAAAGACAAATGTCTTCGTGCAAGCGGTGTGTTCACTCAGATACAATAAGTGGATGCTTGTTTATCATTTTGATAAGAAATTAGACTTGCATGAAAACGTGTGGCTTGATAGAAAAGACAAATGTCTTCGTGCAAGCGGTGTGTTCACTCAGATACAATAAGTAGATGTTTGCTTATCATTTTGATAAGAAATTAGATTTGCATGAAGACGTGTGGCTTGATAGAAAAAAAAACAAATAACTTCGTGCAAGCGGTGTGTTTACTCAGATACAATAAGTAGATGTTTATTTCTCACTTTGATAAGAAATTAGACTTGCATGAAGACGTGTGGCTTCATAGAAAAGACAAATGTCTTCGTGCAAGCGGTGTGTTCACTCAGATGCAATAAGTAGATGTTTATTTATAAATTTGATAAGAAATTAGACTTGCATGAAGACGGTTGGCTTCATAGAAAAGACAAATGTCTTCGTGCAAGCGGTGTGTTCACTCAGATGCAATAAGTACATGTTTGTTTATCATTTTGATAAGAAATTTGACTTGCATGAAGACGTGTGGCTTGATAGAAAACACAAATGTCTTTATGCAAGGGTTGTTTTCACTCAGATACAATAAATAGATGTTTGTTTATTATTTTGATAAGAAATTAGACTTGCATGAAGACGTGTGGCTTCATAGAAAAGACAAATGTCTTCGTGCAAGCGGTGTGTTCACTCAGATACAATAAGTAGATGTTTGTTTATCATTTTCATAAGAAATTAGACTTGCATGAAGATGTGTGGCTTGATAGAAAAAAACAAATAACTTCGTGCAAGCGGTGTATTCACTCAGATGCAATGAGTAGATGTTTGTTTATAATTTTGATAAGAAATTAGACTTGCATGAAGACGTGTGGCTTCATAGAAAAGACAAATGTCTTCGTGCAAGCGGTGTGTTCACTCAGATACAATAAGTAGATGTTTGTTTATCATTTTGATAAGAAATTAGACTTGCATGAAGACGTGTGGCTTGATAGAAAAGACAAATGTCTTCGTGCAAGCGGTGTGTTCACTCAGATACAATAAGTGGATGCTTGTTTATCATTTTGATAAGAAATTAGACTTGCATGAAGACGTATGGTGGATAGAAAACACAAATGTCTTCGTGCAAGCGGTGTGTTCACTCAGATGCAATAAGTAGATGTTTATTTCTCACTTTGATAAGAAATTAGACTTGCATGAAGACGTGTGGCTTGATAGAAAACACAAATGTCTTCGTGCAAGCGGTGTGTTCACTCAGATACAATAAGTAGATGTTTGTTTATTATTTTGATAAGAAATTAGACTTGCATGAAGACGTGTGGCTTGATAGAAAAGACAAATGTCTTCGTGCAAGCGGTGTGTTCACTCAGATACAATGAGTAGATGTTTGCTTATCATTTTGATAAGAAATTAGATTTGCATGAAGACGTGTGGCTTGATAGAAAAAAAAAACAAATAACTTCGTGCAAGCGGTGTGTTTACTCAGATACAATAAGTAGATGTTTATTTCTCACTTTGATAAGAAATTAGACTTGCATGAAGACGTGTGGCTTCATAGAAAAGACAAATGTCTTCGTGCAAGCGGTGTGTTCACTCAGATGCAATAAGTAGATGTTTATTTATAATTTTGATAAGAAATTAGACTTGCATGAAGACGTGTGGCTTCATAGAAAAGACAAATGTCTTCGTGCAAGCGGTGTGTTCACTCAGATGCAATAAGTACATGTTTGTTTATCGTTTTGATAAGAAATTTGACTTGCATGAAGACGTGTGGCTTGATAGAAAACACAAATGTCTTTATGCAAGGGTTGTTTTCACTCAGATACAATACATAGATGTTTGTTTATTATTTTGATAAGAAATTAGACTTGCATGAAGACGTGTGGCTTCATAGAAAAGACAAATGTCTTCGTGCAAGCGGTGTGTTCACTCAGATACAATAAGTAGATGTTTGTTTATCATTTTGATAAGAAATTAGACTTGCATGAAGATGTGTGGCTTGATAGAAAAAAACAAATAACTTCGTGCAAGCGGTGTATTCACTCAGATGCAATGAGTAGATGTTTGTTTATAATTTTGATAAGAAATTAGACTTGCATGAAGACGTGTGGCTTCATAGAAAAGACAAATGTCTTCGTGCAAGCGGTGTGTTTACTCAGATACAATAAGTAGATGTTTGTTTATCATTTTGATAAGAAATTAGACTTGCATGAAGACGTGTGGCTTGATAGAAAAGACAAATGTCTTCGTGCAAGCGGTGTGTTCACTCAGATACAATAAGTGGATGCTTGTTTATCATTTTGATAAGAAATTAGACTTGCATGAAGACGTATGGTGGATAGAAAACACAAATGTCTTCGTGCAAGCGGTGTGTTCACTCAGATACAATAAGTAGATGTTTATTTCTCACTTTGATAAGAAATTAGACTTGCATGAAGACGTATGGTTGATAGAAAACACAAATGTCTTCGTGCAAGCGGTGTGTTCACTCAGATGCAATAAGTACATGTTTGTTTATCATTTTGATAAGAAATTAGACTTGCATGAAGACGTGTGGCTTCATAGAAAAGACAAATGTCTTCGTGCAAGCGGTGTGTTCACTCAGATACAATAAGTAGATGTTTGTTTATCATTTTGATAAGAAATTAGACTTGCATGAAGATGTGTGGCTTGATAGAAAAAAAACAAATAACTTCGTGCAAGCGGTGTATTCACTCAGATGCAATGAGTAGATGTTTGTTTATAATTTTGATAAGAAATTAGACTTGCATGAAGACGTGTGGCTTCATAGAAAAGACAAATGTCTTCGTGCAAGCGGTGTGTTCACTCAGATGCAATAAGTAGATGTTTATTTCTCACTTTGATAAGAAATTAGACTTGCATGAAGACGTGTGGCTTGATAGAAAACACAAATGTCTTCGTGCAAGCGGTGTGTTCACTCAGATACAATAAGTAGATGTTTGTTTATCACTTTGATAAGAAATTAGACTTGCATGAAGACGTGTGGCTTGATAGAAAAAAAACAAATAACTTCGTGCAAGCGGTGTGTTCACTCAGATACAATAAGTAGATGTTTGCTTATCATTTTGATAAGAAATTAGATTTGCATGAAGACGTGTGGCTTGATAGAAAAAAAACAAATAACTTCGTGCAAGCAATGTGTTTACTCAGATACAATAAGTAGATGTTTATTTCTCACTTTGATAAGAAATTAGACTTGCATGAAGACGTGTGGCTTGATAGAAAAAAAAAACAAATAACTTCGTGCAAGCGGTGTGTTCACTCAGATACAATAAGTAGATGTTTATTTCTCACTTTGATAAGAAATTAGACTTGCATGAAGACGTATGGTTGATATAAAACACAAATGTCTTCGTGCAAGCGGTGTGTTCACTCAGATGCAATAAGTACATGTTTGTTTATCATTTTGATAAGAAATTAGACTTGCATGAAGACGTTTGGCTTCATAGAAAAGACAAATGTCTTCGTGCAAGCGGTGTGTTTACTCAGATACAATAAGTAGATGTTTGTTTATCATTTTGATAAGAAATTAGACTTGCATGAAGATGTGTGGCTTGATAGAAAAAAACAAATAACTTCGTGCAAGCGGTGTATTCACTCAGATGCAATGAGTAGATGTTTGTTTATAATTTTGATAAGAAATTAGACTTGCATGAAGACGTGTGGCTTCATAGAAAAGACAAATGTCTTCGTGCAAGCGGTGTGTTCACTCAGATGCAATAAGTAGATGTTTGTTTATCATTTTGATAAGAAATTAGACTTGCATGAAGACGTGTGGCTTCATAGAAAAGACAAATGTCTTCGTGCAAGCGGTGTGTTCACTGAGATACAATAAGTAGATGTTTGTTTGTCATTTTGATAAGAAATTAGACTTGCATGAAGACGTGTGGCTTCATAGAAAAGACAAATGTCTTCGTGCAAGCGGTGTGTTCACTCAGATACAATAAGTAGATGTTTGTTTATAATTTAATTTTGATAAGAAATTAGACTTGCATGAAGACGTGTGGCTTCATAGAAAAGACAAATGTCTTCGTGCAAGCGGTGTGTTCACTCAGATGCAATAAGTAGATGTTTATTTCTCACTTTGATAAGAAATTAGACTTGCATGAAGACGTGTGGCTTGATAGAAAACACAAATGTCTTCGTGCAAGCGGTGTGTTCACTCAGATGCAATAAGTAGATGTTTGTTTATCATTTTGATAAGAAATTAGACTTGCATGAAGACGTGTGGCTTCATAGAAAAGACAAATGTCTTCGTGCAAGCGGTGTGTTCACTGAGATACAATAAGTAGATGTTTGTTTGTCATTTTGATAAGAAATTAGACTTGCATGAAGACGTGTGGCTTCATAGAAAAGACAAATGTCTTCGTGCAAGCGGTGTGTTCACTCGGATACAATAAGTAGATGTTTGTTTATAATTTTGATAAGAAATTAGACTTGCATGAAGACGTGTGGCTTCATAGAAAAGACAAATGTCTTCGTGCAAGCGGTGTGTTCACTCAGATGCAATAAGTAGATGTTTATTTCTCACTTTGATAAGAAATTAGACTTGCATGAAGACGTGTGGCTTGATAGAAAACACAAATGTCTTCGTGCAAGCGGTGTGTTCACTCAGATACAATAAGTAGATGTTTGTTTATTATTTTGATAAGAAATTAGACTTGCATGAAGACGTGTGGCTTCATAGAAAAGACAAATGTCTTCGTGCAAGCGGTGTGTTCACTCAGATGCAATAAGTAGATGTTTATTTCTCACTTTGATAAGAAATTAGACTTGCATGAAGACGTGTGGCTTCATAGAAAAGACAAATGTCTTCGTGCAAGCGGTGTGTTCACTCAGATACAATAAGTAGATGTTTGTTTATCATTTTGATAAGAAATTAGACTTGCATGAAGACGTGTGGCTTGATAGAAAAGACAAATGTCTTCGTGCAAGCGGTGTGTTCACTCAGATACAATAAGTGGATGCTTGTTTATCATTTTGATAAGAAATTAGACTTGCATGAAGACGTATGGTGGATAGAAAACACAAATGTCTTCGTGCAAGCGGTGTGTTCACTCAGATACAATAAGTAGATGTTTATTTCTCACTTTGATAAGAAATTAGACTTGCATGAAGACGTATGGTTGATAGAAAACACAAATGTCTTCGTGCAAGCGGTGTGTTCACTCAGATGCAATAAGTACATGTTTGTTTATCATTTTGATAAGAAATTAGACTTGCATGAAGACGTGTGGCTTCATAGAAAAGACAAATGTCTTCGTGCAAGCGGTGTGTTCACTCAGATACAATAAGTAGATGTTTGTTTATCATTTTGATAAGAAATTAGACTTGCATGAAGATGTGTGGCTTGATAGAAAAAAACAAATAACTTCGTGCAAGCGGTGTATTCACTCAGATGCAATGAGTAGATGTTTGTTTATAATTTTGATAAGAAATTAGACTTGCATGAAGACGTGTGGCTTCATAGAAAAGACAAATGTCTTCGTGCAAGCGGTGTGTTCACTCAGATGCAATAAGTAGATGTTTATTTCTCACTTTGATAAGAAATTAGACTTGCATGAAGACGTGTGGCTTGATAGAAAACACAAATGTCTTCGTGCAAGCGGTGTGTTCACTCAGATACAATAAGTAGATGTTTGTTTATCACTTTGATAAGAAATTAGACTTGCATGAAGACGTGTGGCTTGATAGAAAAAAAACAAATAACTTCGTGCAAGCGGTGTGTTCACTCAGATACAATAAGTAGATGTTTGCTTATCATTTTGATAAGAAATTAGATTTGCATGAAGACGTGTGGCTTGATAGAAAAAAAACAAATAACTTCGTGCAAGCAATGTGTTTACTCAGATACAATAAGTAGATGTTTATTTCTCACTTTGATAAGAAATTAGACTTGCATGAAGACGTGTGGCTTGATAGAAAAAAAAACAAATAACTTCGTGCAAGCGGTGTGTTCACTCAGATACAATAAGTAGATGTTTATTTCTCACTTTGATAAGAAATTAGACTTGCATGAAGACGTATGGTTGATATAAAACACAAATGTCTTCGTGCAAGCGGTGTGTTCACTCAGATGCAATAAGTACATGTTTGTTTATCATTTTGATAAGAAATTAGACTTGCATGAAGACGTTTGGCTTCATAGAAAAGACAAATGTCTTCGTGCAAGCGGTGTGTTTACTCAGATACAATAAGTAGATGTTTGTTTATCATTTTGATAAGAAATTAGACTTGCATGAAGATGTGTGGCTTGATAGAAAAAAACAAATAACTTCGTGCAAGCGGTGTATTCACTCAGATGCAATGAGTAGATGTTTGTTTATAATTTTGATAAGAAACTAGACTTGCATGAAGACGTGTGGCTTCATAGAAAAGACAAATGTCTTCGTGCAAGCGGTGTGTTCACTCAGATGCAATAAGTAGATGTTTGTTTATCATTTTGATAAGAAATTAGACTTGCATGAAGACGTGTGGCTTCATAGAAAAGACAAATGTCTTCGTGCAAGCGGTGTGTTCACTGAGATACAATAAGTAGATGTTTGTTTGTCATTTTGATAAGAAATTAGACTTGCATGAAGACGTGTGGCTTCATAGAAAAGACAAATGTCTTCGTGCAAGCGGTGTGTTCACTCAGATACAATAAGTAGATGTTTGTTTATAATTTAATTTTGATAAGAAATTAGACTTGCATGAAGACGTGTGGCTTCATAGAAAAGACAAATGTCTTCGTGCAAGCGGTGTGTTCACTCAGATGCAATAAGTAGATGTTTATTTCTCACTTTGATAAGAAATTAGACTTGCATGAAGACGTGTGGCTTGATAGAAAACACAAATGTCTTCGTGCAAGCGGTGTGTTCACTCAGATGCAATAAGTAGATGTTTGTTTATCATTTTGATAAGAAATTAGACTTGCATGAAGACGTGTGGCTTCATAGAAAAGACAAATGTCTTCGTGCAAGCGGTGTGTTCACTGAGATACAATAAGTAGATGTTTGTTTGTTATTTTGATAAGAAATTAGACTTGCATGAAGACGTGTGGCTTCATAGAAAAGACAAATGTCTTCGTGCAAGCGGTGTGTTCACTCGGATACAATAAGTAGATGTTTGTTTATAATTTTGATAAGAAATTAGACTTGCATGAAGACGTGTGGCTTCATAGAAAAGACAAATGTCTTCGTGCAAGCGGTGTGTTCACTCAGATGCAATAAGTAGATGTTTATTTCTCACTTTGATAAGAAATTAGACTTGCATGAAGACGTGTGGCTTGATAGAAAACACAAATGTCTTCGTGCAAGCGGTGTGTTCACTCAGATACAATAAGTAGATGTTTGTTTATTATTTTGATAAGAAATTAGACTTGCATGAAGACGTGTGGCTTCATAGAAAAGACAAATGTCTTCGTGCAAGCGGTGTGTTCACTCAGATGCAATAAGTAGATGTTTATTTCTCACTTTGATAAGAAATTAGACTTGCATGAAGACGTGTGGCTTCATAGAAAAGACAAATGTCTTCGTGCAAGCGGTGTGTTCACTCAGATGCAATAAGTAGATGTTTATTTATAATTTTGATAAGAAATTAGACTTGCATGAAGACGTGTGGCTTCATAGAAAAGACAAATGTCTTCGTGCAAGCGGTGTGTTCACTCAGATGCAATAAGTAGATGTTTATTTCTCACTTTGATAAGAAATTAGACTTGCATGAAGACGTGTGGCTTGATAGAAAACACAAATGTCTTCGTGCAAGCGGTGTGTTCACTCAGATACAATAAGTAGATGTTTGTTTATTATTTTGATAAGAAATTAGACTTGCATGAAGACGTGTGGCTTCATAGAAAAGACAAATGTCTTCGTGCAAGCGGTGTGTTCACTCAGATGCAATGAGTAGATGTTTGTTTATAATTTTGATAAGAAATTAGACTTGCATGAAGATGTGTGGCTTCATAGAAAAGACAAATGTCTTCGTGCAAGCGGTGTGTTCACTCAGATACAATAAGTAGATGTTTGTTTATCATTTTGATAAGAAATTAGACTTGCATGAAGACGTGTGGCTTGATAGAAAAGACAAATGTCTTCGTGCAAGCGGTGTGTTCACTCAGATACAATAAGTGAATGCTTGTTTATCATTTTGATAAGAAATTAGACTTGCATGAAGACGTGTGGCTTGATAGAAAAGACAAATGTCTTCGTGCAAGCGGTGTGTTCACTCAGATACAATAAGTAGATGTTTGCTTATCATTTTGATAAGAAATTAGATTTGCATGAAGACGTGTGGCTTGATAGAAAAAAACAAATAACTTCGTGCAAGCAATGTGTTTACTCAGATACAATAAGTAGATGTTTATTTCTCACTTTGATAAGAAATTAGACTTGCATGAAGACGTGTGGCTTGATAGAAAAAAAAACAAATAACTTCGTGCAAGCGGTGTGTTCACTCAGATACAATAAGTAGATGTTTATTTCTCACTTTGATAAGAAATTAGACTTGCATGAAGACGTAGTATGGTTGATATAAAACACAAATGTCTTCGTGCAAGCGGTTTGTTCACTCAGATGCAATAAGTACATGTTTGTTTATCATTTTGATAAGAAATTAGACTTGCATGAAGACGTTTGGCTTCATAGAAAAGACAAATGTCTTCGTGCAAGCGGTGTGTTCACTCAGATACAATAAGTAGATGTTTGTTTATCATTTTGATAAGAAATTAGACTTGCATGAAGATGTGTGGCTTGATAGAAAAAAACAAATAACTTCGTGCAAGCGGTGTATTCACTCAGATGCAATGAGTAGATGTTTGTTTATAATTTTGATAAGAAATTAGACTTGCATGAAGACGTGTGGCTTCATAGAAAAGACAAATGTCTTCGTGCAAGCGGTGTGTTCACTCAGATGCAATAAGTAGATGTTTGTTTATCATTTTGATAAGAAATTAGACTTGCATGAAGACGTGTGGCTTCATAGAAAAGACAAATGTCTTCGTGCAAGCGGTGTGTTCACTGAGATACAATAAGTAGATGTTTGTTTGTCATTTTGATAAGAAATTAGACTTGCATGAAGACGTGTGGCTTCATAGAAAAGACAAATGTCTTCGTGCAAGCGGTGTGTTCACTCAGATGCAATAAGTAGATGTTTATTTCTCACTTTGATAAGAAATTAGACTTGCATGAAGACGTGTGGCTTGATAGAAAACACAAATGTCTTCGTGCAAGCGGTGTGTTCACTCAGATACAATAAGTAGATGTTTGTTTATTATTTTGATAAGAAATTAGACTTGCATGAAGACGTGTGGCTTCATAGAAAAGACAAATGTTTTCGTGCAAGCGGTGTGTTCACTCAGATGCAATAAGTAGATGTTTATTTCTCACTTTGATAAGAAATTAGACTTGCATGAAGACGTGTGGCTTCATAGAAAAGACAAATGTCTTCGTGCAAGCGGTGTGTTCACTCAGATGCAATAAGTAGATGTTTATTTATAATTTTGATAAGAAATTAGACTTGCATGAAGACGTGTGGCTTCATAGAAAAGACAAATGTCTTCGTGCAAGCGGTGTGTTCACTCAGATGCAATAAGTACATGTTTGTTTATCATTTTGATAAGAAATTTGACTTGCATGAAGACGTGTGGCTTGATAGAAAACACAAATGTCTTTATGCAAGGGTTGTTTTCACTCAGATACAATAAATAGATGTTTGTTTATTATTTTGATAAGAAATTAGACTTGCATGAAGACGTGTGGCTTCATAGAAAAGACAAATGTCTTCGTGCAAGCGGTGTGTTCACTCAGATGCAATGAGTAGATGTTTGTTTATAATTTTGATAAGAAATTAGACTTGCATGAAGATGTGTGGCTTCATAGAAAAGACAAATGTCTTCGTGCAAGCGGTGTGTTCACTCAGATACAATAAGTAGATGTTTGTTTATCATTTTGATAAGAAATTAGACTTGCATGAAGACGTGTGGCTTGATAGAAAAGACAAATGTCTTCGTGCAAGCGGTGTGTTCACTCAGATACAATAAGTGGATGCTTGTTTATCATTTTGATAAGAAATTAGACTTGCATGAAGACGTGTGGCTTGATAGAAAAGACAAATGTCTTCGTGCAAGCGGTGTGTTCACTCAGATACAATAAGTAGATGTTTGCTTATCATTTTGATAAGAAATTAGATTTGCATGAAGACGTGTGGCTTGATAGAAAAAAAAACAAATAACTTCGTGCAAGCAATGTGTTTACTCAGATACAATAAGTAGATGTTTATTTCTCACTTTGATAAGAAATTAGACTTGCATGAAGACGTGTGGCTTGATAGAAAAAAAAAACAAATAACTTCGTGCAAGCGGTGTGTTCACTCAGATACAATAAGTAGATGTTTATTTCTCACTTTGATAAGAAATTAGACTTGCATGAAGACGTATGGTTGATATAAAACACAAATGTCTTCGTGCAAGCGGTGTGTTCACTCAGATGCAATAAGTACATGTTTGTTTATCATTTTGATAAGAAATTAGACTTGCATGAAGACGTTTGGCTTCATAGAAAAGACAAATGTCTTCGTGCAAGCGGTGTGTTCACTCAGATACAATAAGTAGATGTTTGTTTATCATTTTGATAAGAAATTAGACTTGCATGAAGATGTGTGGCTTGATAGAAAAAAACAAATAACTTCGTGCAAGCGGTGTATTCACTCAGATGCAATGAGTAGATGTTTGTTTATAATTTTGATAAGAAATTAGACTTGCATGAAGACGTGTGGCTTCATAGAAAAGACAAATGTCTTCGTGCAAGCGGTGTGTTCACTCAGATGCAATAAGTAGATGTTTGTTTATCATTTTGATAAGAAATTAGACTTGCATGAAGACGTGTGGCTTCATAGAAAAGACAAATGTCTTCGTGCAAGCGGTGTGTTCACTGAGATACAATAAGTAGATGTTTGTTTGTCATTTTGATAAGAAATTAGACTTGCATGAAGACGTGTGGCTTCATAGAAAAGACAAATGTCTTCGTGCAAGCGGTGTGTTCACTCAGATACAATAAGTAGATGTTTGTTTATAATTTTGATAAGAAATTAGACTTGCATGAAGACGTGTGGCTTCATAGAAAAGACAAATGTCTTCGTGCAAGTGGTGTGTTCACTCAGATGCAATAAGTAGATGTTTATTTCTCACTTTGATTAGAAATTAGACTTGCATGAAGACGTGTGGCTTGATAGAAAACACAAATGTCTTCGTGCAAGCGGTGTGTTCACTCAGATACAATAAGTAGATGTTTGTTTATTATTTTGATAAGAAATTAGACTTGCATGAAGACGTGTGGCTTGATAGAAAAGACAAATGTCTTCGTGCAAGCGGTGTGTTCACTCAGATACAATAAGTGGATGCTTGTTTATCATTTTGATAAGAAATTAGACTTGCATGAAAACGTGTGGCTTGATAGAAAAGACAAATGTCTTCGTGCAAGCGGTGTGTTCACTCAGATACAATAAGTAGATGTTTGCTTATCATTTTGATAAGAAATTAGATTTGCATGAAGACGTGTGGCTTGATAGAAAAAAAACAAATAACTTCGTGCAAGCGGTGTGTTTACTCAGATACAATAAGTAGATGTTTATTTCTCACTTTGATAAGAAATTAGACTTGCATGAAGACGTGTGGCTTGATAGAAAAAAAACAAATAACTTCGTGCAAGCGGTGTGTTCACTCAGATACAATAAGTAGATGTTTATTTCTCACTTTGATAAGAAATTAGACTTGCATGAAGACGTATGGTTGATATAAAACACAAATGTCTTCGTGCAAGCGGTGTGTTCACTCAGATGCAATAAGTACATGTTTGTTTATCATTTTGATAAGAAATTAGACTTGCATGAAGACGTTTGGCTTCATAGAAAAGACAAATGTCTTCGTGCAAGCGGTGTGTTCACTCAGATACAATAAGTAGATGTTTGTTTATCATTTTGATAAGAAATTAGACTTGCATGAAGATGTGTGGCTTGATAGAAAAAAACAAATAACTTCGTGCAAGCGGTGTATTCACTCAGATGCAATGAGTAGATGTTTGTTTATAATTTTGATAAGAAATTAGACTTGCATGAAGACGTGTGGCTTCATAGAAAAGACAAATGTCTTCGTGCAAGCGGTGTGTTCACTCAGATGCAATAAGTAGATGTTTGTTTATCATTTTGATAAGAAATTAGACTTGCATGAAGACGTGTGGCTTCATAGAAAAGACAAATGTCTTCGTGCAAGCGGTGTGTTCACTCAGATACAATAAGTAGATGTTTGTTTATTATTTTGATAAGAAATTAGACTTGCATGAAGACGTGTGGCTTGATAGAAAAGACAAATGTCCTTCGTGCAAGCGGTGTGTTCACTCAGATACAATAAGTGGATGCTTGTTTATCATTTTGATAAGAAATTAGACTTGCATGAAAACGTGTGGCTTGATAGAAAAGACAAATGTCTTCGTGCAAGCGGTGTGTTCACTCAGATACAATAAGTAGATGTTTGCTTATCATTTTGATAAGAAATTAGATTTGCATGAAGACGTGTGGCTTGATAGAAAAAAAACAAATAACTTCGTGCAAGCGGTGTGTTTACTCAGATACAATAAGTAGATGTTTATTTCTCACTTTGATAAGAAATTAGACTTGCATGAAGACGTGTGGCTTGATAGAAAAAAAACAAATAACTTCGTGCAAGCGGTGTGTTCACTCAGATACAATAAGTAGATGTTTATTTCTCACTTTGATAAGAAATTAGACTTGCATGAAGACGTATGGTTGATATAAAACACAAATGTCTTCGTGCAAGCGGTGTGTTCACTCAGATGCAATAAGTACATGTTTGTTTATCATTTTGATAAGAAATTAGACTTGCATGAAGACGTTTGGCTTCATAGAAAAGACAAATGTCTTCGTGCAAGCGGTGTGTTCACTCAGATACAATAAGTAGATGTTTGTTTATCATTTTGATAAGAAATTAGACTTGCATGAAGATGTGTGGCTTGATAGAAAAAAACAAATAACTTCGTGCAAGCGGTGTATTCACTCAGATGCAATGAGTAGATGTTTGTTTATAATTTTGATAAGAAATTAGACTTGCATGAAGACGTGTGGCTTCATAGAAAAGACAAATGTCTTCGTGCAAGCGGTGTGTTCACTCAGATGCAATAAGTAGATGTTTGTTTATCATTTTGATAAGAAATTAGACTTGCATGAAGACGTGTGGCTTCATAGAAAAGACAAATGTCTTCGTGCAAGCGGTGTGTTCACTGAGATACAATAAGTAGATGTTTGTTTGTCATTTTGATAAGAAATTAGACTTGCATGAAGACGTGTGGCTTCATAGAAAAGACAAATGTCTTCGTGCAAGCGGTGTGTTCACTCAGATACAATAAGTAGATGTTTGTTTATAATTTTGATAAGAAATTAGACTTGCATGAAGACGTGTGGCTTCATAGAAAAGACAAATGTCTTCGTGCAAGCGGTGTGTTCACTCAGATGCAACAAGTAGATGTTTATTTCTCACTTTGATTAGAAATTAGACTTGCATGAAGACGTGTGGCTTGATAGAAAACACAAATGTCTTCGTGCAAGCGGTGTGTTCACTCAGATACAATAAGTAGATGTTTGTTTATTATTTTGATAAGAAATTAGACTTGCATGAAGACGTGTGGCTTGATAGAAAAGACAAATGTCTTCGTGCAAGCGGTGTGTTCACTCAGATACAATAAGTGGATGCTTGTTTATCATTTTGATAAGAAATTAGACTTGCATGAAAACGTGTGGCTTGATAGAAAAGACAAATGTCTTCGTGCAAGCGGTGTGTTCACTCAGATACAATAAGTAGATGTTTGCTTATCATTTTGATAAGAAATTAGATTTGCATGAAGACGTGTGGCTTGATAGAAAAAAAACAAATAACTTCGTGCAAGCGGTGTGTTTACTCAGATACAATAAGTAGATGTTTATTTCTCACTTTGATAAGAAATTAGACTTGCATGAAGACGTGTGGCTTGATAGAAAAAAAAAACAAATAACTTCGTGCAAGCGGTGTGTTCACTCAGATACAATAAGTAGATGTTTATTTCTCACTTTGATAAGAAATTAGACTTGCATGAAGACGTATGGTTGATATAAAACACAAATGTCTTCGTGCAAGCGGTGTGTTCACTCAGATGCAATAAGTACATGTTTGTTTATCATTTTGATAAGAAATTAGACTTGCATGAAGACGTTTGGCTTCATAGAAAAGACAAATGTCTTCGTGCAAGCGGTGTGTTCACTCAGATACAATAAGTAGATGTTTGTTTATCATTTTGATAAGAAATTAGACTTGCATGAAGATGTGTGGCTTGATAGAAAAAAACAAATAACTTCGTGCAAGCGGTGTATTCACTCAGATGCAATGAGTAGATGTTTGTTTATAATTTTGATAAGAAATTAGACTTGCATGAAGACGTGTGGCTTCATAGAAAAGACAAATGTCTTCGTGCAAGCGGTGTGTTCACTCAGATGCAATAAGTAGATGTTTGTTTATCATTTTGATAAGAAATTAGACTTGCATGAAGACGTGTGGCTTCATAGAAAAGACAAATGTCTTCGTGCAAGCGGTGTGTTCACTGAGATACAATAAGTAGATGTTTGTTTGTCATTTTGATAAGAAATTAGACTTGCATGAAGACGTGTGGCTTCATAGAAAAGACAAATGTCTTCGTGCAAGCGGTGTGTTCACTCAGATACAATAAGTAGATGTTTGTTTATAATTTTGATAAGAAATTAGACTTGCATGAAGACGTGTGGCTTCATAGAAAAGACAAATGTCTTCGTGCAAGCGGTGTGTTCACTCAGATGCAATAAGTAGATGTTTATTTCTCACTTTGATTAGAAATTAGACTTGCATGAAGACGTGTGGCTTGATAGAAAACACAAATGTCTTCGTGCAAGCGGTGTGTTCACTCAGATACAATAAGTAGATGTTTGTTTATTATTTTGATAAGAAATTAGACTTGCATGAAGACGTGTGGCTTGATAGAAAAGACAAATGTCTTCGTGCAAGCGGTGTGTTCACTCAGATACAATAAGTGGATGCTTGTTTATCATTTTGATAAGAAATTAGACTTGCATGAAAACGTGTGGCTTGATAGAAAAGACAAATGTCTTCGTGCAAGCGGTGTGTTCACTCAGATACAATAAGTAGATGTTTGCTTATCATTTGATAAGAAATTAGATTTGCATGAAGACGTGTGGCTTGATAGAAAAAAAAAACAAATAACTTCGTGCAAGCGGTGTGTTTACTCAGATACAATAAGTAGATGTTTATTTCTCACTTTGATAAGAAATTAGACTTGCATGAAGACGTGTGGCTTCATAGAAAAGACAAATGTCTTCGTGCAAGCGGTGTGTTCACTCAGATGCAATAAGTAGATGTTTATTTATAAATTTGATAAGAAATTAGACTTGCATGAAGACGTGTGGCTTCATAGAAAAGACAAATGTCTTCGTGCAAGCGGTGTGTTCACTCAGATGCAATAAGTACATGTTTGTTTATCATTTTGATAAGAAATTTGACTTGCATGAAGACGTGTGGCTTGATAGAAAACACAAATGTCTTTATGCAAGGGTTGTTTTCACTCAGATACAATAAATAGATGTTTGTTTATTATTTTGATAAGAAATTAGACTTGCATGAAGACGTGTGGCTTCATAGAAAAGACAAATGTCTTCGTGCAAGCGGTGTGTTCACTCAGATACAATAAGTAGATGTTTGTTTATCATTTTGATAAGAAATTAGACTTGCATGAAGATGTGTGGCTTGATAGAAAAAAACAAATAACTTCGTGCAAGCGGTGTATTCACTCAGATGCAATGAGTAGATGTTTGTTTGTTTATCATTTTGATAAGAAATTTGACTTGCATGAAGACGTGTGGCTTGATAGAAAACACAAATGTCTTTATGCAAGGGTTGTTTTCACTCAGATACAATAAATAGATGTTTGTTTATTATTTTGATAAGAAATTAGACTTGCATGAAGACGTGTGGCTTCATAGAAAAGACAAATGTCTTCGTGCAAGCGGTGTGTTCACTCAGATACAATAAGTAGATGTTTGTTTATCATTTTGATAAGAAATTAGACTTGCATGAAGATGTGTGGCTTGATAGAAAAAAACAAATAACTTCGTGCAAGCGGTGTATTCACTCAGATGCAATGAGTAGATGTTTGTTTATAATTTTGATAAGAAATTAGACTTGCATGAAGACGTGTGGCTTCATAGAAAAGACAAATGTCTTCAGTCTTCGTGCAAGCGGTTTGTTCACTCAGATACAATAAGTAGATGTTTGTTTATCATTTTGATAAGAAATTAGACTTGCATGAAGACGTGTGGCTTGATAGAAAAGACAAATGTCTTCGTGCAAGCGGTGTGTTCACTCAGATACAATAAGTGGATGCTTGTTTATCATTTTGATAAGAAATTAGACTTGCATGAAGACGTATGGTGGATAGAAAACACAAATGTCTTCGTGCAAGCGGTGTGTTCACTCAGATACAATAAGTAGATGTTTATTTCTCACTTTGATAAGAAATTAGACTTGCATGAAGACGTATGGTTGATAGAAAACACAAATGTCTTCGTGCAAGCGGTGTGTTCACTCAGATGCAATAAGTACATGTTTGTTTATCATTTTGATAAGAAATTAGACTTGCATGAAGACGTGTGGCTTCATAGAAAAGACAAATGTCTTCGTGCAAGCGGTGTGTTCACTCAGATACAATAAGTAGATGTTTGTTTATCATTTTGATAAGAAATTAGACTTGCATGAAGATGTGTGGCTTGATAGAAAAAAACAAATAACTTCGTGCAAGCGGTGTATTCACTCAGATGCAATGAGTAGATGTTTGTTTATAATTTTGATAAGAAATTAGACTTGCATGAAGACGTGTGGCTTCATAGAAAAGACAAATGTCTTCGTGCAAGCGGTGTGTTCACTCAGATGCAATAAGTAGATGTTTATTTCTCACTTTGATAAGAAATTAGACTTGCATGAAGACGTGTGGCTTGATAGAAAACACAAATGTCTTCGTGCAAGCGGTGTGTTCACTCAGATACAATAAGTAGATGTTTGTTTATCACTTTGATAAGAAATTAGACTTGCATGAAGACGTGTGGCTTGATAGAAAAAAACAAATAACTTTGTGCAAGCGGTGTGTTCACTCAGATACAATAAGTAGATGTTTGCTTATCATTTTGATAAGAAATTAGATTTGCATGAAGACGTGTGGCTTGATAGAAAAAAAACAAATAACTTCGTGCAAGCAATGTGTTTACTCAGATACAATAAGTAGATGTTTATTTCTCACTTTGATAAGAAATTAGACTTGCATGAAGACGTGTGGCTTGATAGAAAAAAAACAAATAACTTCGTGCAAGCGGTGTGTTCACTCAGATACAATAAGTAGATGTTTATTTCTCACTTTGATAAGAAATTAGACTTGCATGAAGACGTATGGTTGATATAAAACACAAATGTCTTCGTGCAAGCGGTGTGTTCACTCAGATGCAATAAGTACATGTTTGTTTATCATTTTGATAAGAAATTAGACTTGCATGAAGACGTTTGGCTTCATAGAAAAGACAAATGTCTTCGTGCAAGCGGTGTGTTCACTCAGATACAATAAGTAGATGTTTGTTTATCATTTTGATAAGAAATTAGACTTGCATGAAGATGTGTGGCTTGATAGAAAAAAACAAATAACTTCGTGCAAGCGGTGTATTCACTCAGATGCAATGAGTAGATGTTTGTTTATAATTTTGATAAGAAATTAGACTTGCATGAAGACGTGTGGCTTCATAGAAAAGACAAATGTCTTCGTGCAAGCGGTGTGTTCACTCAGATGCAATAAGTAGATGTTTGTTTATCATTTTGATAAGAAATTAGACTTGCATGAAGACGTGTGGCTTCATAGAAAAGACAAATGTCTTCGTGCAAGCGGTGTGTTCACTCAGATGCAATAAGTAGATGTTTATTTTTAAATTTGATAAGAAACTAGACTTGCATGAAGACGTGTGGCTTCATAGAAAAGACAAATGTCTTCGTGCAAGCGGTGTGTTCACTCAGATGCAATAAGTACATGTTTGTTTATCATTTTGATAAGAAATTTGACTTGCATGAAGACGTGTGGCTTGATAGAAAACACAAATGTCTTTATGCAAGGGTTGTTTTCACTCAGATACAATAAATAGATGTTTGTTTATTATTTTGATAAGAAATTAGACTTGCATGAAGACGTGTGGCTTCATAGAAAAGACAAATGTCTTCGTGCAAGCGGTGTGTTCACTCAGATACAATAAGTAGATGTTTGTTTATCATTTTGATAAGAAATTAGACTTGCATGAAGACGTGTGGCTTCATAGAAAAAAACAAATAACTTCGTGCAAGCGGTGTATTCACTCAGATGCAATGAGTAGATGTTTGTTTATAATTTTGATAAGAAATTAGACTTGCATGAAGACGTGTGGCTTCATAGAAAAGACAAATGTCTTCGTGCAAGCGGTGTGTTCACTCAGATACAATAAGTAGATGTTTGTTTATCATTTTGATAAGAAATTAGACTTGCATGAAGACGTGTGGCTTGATAGAAAAAAACAAATAACTTCGTGCAAGCGGTGTATTCACTCAGATGCAATGAGTAGATGTTTGTTTATAATTTTGATAAGAAATTAGACTTGCATGAAGACGTGTGGCTTGATAGAAAAGACAAATGTCTTCGTGCAAGCGGTGTGTTCACTCAGATACAATAAGTAGATGTTTGTTTATCACTTTGATAAGAAATTAGACTTGCATGAAGACGTGTGGCTTGATAGAAAAAAACAAATAACTTCGTGCAAGCGGTGTGTTCACTCAGATACAATATGTAGATGTTTGCTTATCATTTTGATAAGAAATTAGATTTGCATGAAGACGTGTGGCTTGATAAAAAAAACAAATAACTTCGTGCAAGCAATGTGTTTACTCAGATACAATAAGTAGATGTTTATTTCTCACTTTGATAAGAAATTAGACTTGCATGAAGACGTGTGGCTTGATAGAAAAAAAAAACAAATAACTTCGTGCAAGCGGTGTGTTCACTCAGATACAATAAGTAGATGTTTATTTCTCACTTTGATAAGAAATTAGACTTGCATGAAGACGTATGGTTGATATAAAACACAAATGTCTTCGTGCAAGCGGTGTGTTCACTCAGATGCAATAAGTACATGTTTGTTTATCATTTTGATAAGAAATTAGACTTGCATGAAGACGTTTGGCTTCATAGAAAAGACAAATGTCTTCGTGCAAGCGGTGTGTTCACTCAGATACAATAAGTAGATGTTTGTTTATCATTTTGATAAGAAATTAGACTTGCATGAAGATGTGTGGCTTGATAGAAAAAAACAAATAACTTCGTGCAAGCGGTGTATTCACTCAGATGCAATGAGTAGATGTTTGTTTATAATTTTGATAAGAAATTAGACTTGCATGAAGACGTGTGGCTTCATAGAAAAGACAAATGTCTTCGTGCAAGCGGTGTGTTCACTCAGATGCAATAAGTAGATGTTTGTTTATCATTTTGATAAGAAATTAGACTTGCATGAAGACGTGTGGCTTCATAGAAAAGACAAATGTCTTCGTGCAAGCGGTGTGTTCACTGAGATACAATAAGTAGATGTTTGTTTGTCATTTTGATAAGAAATTAGACTTGCATGAAGACGTGTGGCTTCATAGAAAAGACAAATGTCTTCGTGCAAGCGGTGTGTTCACTCAGATACAATAAGTAGATGTTTGTTTATAATTTTGATAAGAAATTAGACTTGCATGAAGACGTGTGGCTTCATAGAAAAGACAAATGTCTTCGTGCAAGCGGTGTGTTCACTCAGATGCAATAAGTAGATGTTTATTTCTCACTTTGATTAGAAATTAGACTTGCATGAAGACGTGTGGCTTGATAGAAAACACAAATGTCTTCGTGCAAGCGGTGTGTTCACTCAGATACAATAAGTAGATGTTTGTTTATTATTTTGATAAGAAATTAGACTTGCATGAAGACGTGTGGCTTGATAGAAAAGACAAATGTCTTCGTGCAAGCGGTGTGTTCACTCAGATACAATAAGTGGATGCTTGTTTATCATTTTGATAAGAAATTAGACTTGCATGAAAACGTGTGGCTTGATAGAAAAGACAAATGTCTTCGTGCAAGCGGTGTGTTCACTCAGATACAATAAGTAGATGTTTGCTTATCATTTTGATAAGAAATTAGATTTGCATGAAGACGTGTGGCTTGATAGAAAAAAAACAAATAACTTCGTGCAAGCGGTGTGTTTACTCAGATACAATAAGTAGATGTTTATTTCTCACTTTGATAAGAAATTAGACTTGCATGAAGACGTGTGGCTTCATAGAAAAGACAAATGTCTTCGTGCAAGCGGTGTGTTCACTCAGATGCAATAAGTAGATGTTTATTTATAAATTTGATAAGAAATTAGACTTGCATGAAGACGTGTGGCTTCATAGAAAAGACAAATGTCTTCGTTCAAGCGGTGTGTTCACTCAGATGCAATAAGTACATGTTTGTTTATCATTTTGATAAGAAATTTGACTTGCATGAAGACGTGTGGCTTGATAGAAAACACAAATGTCTTTATGCAAGGGTTGTTTTCACTCAGATACAATAAATAGATGTTTGTTTATTATTTTGATAAGAAATTAGACTTGCATGAAGACGTGTGGCTTCATAGAAAAGACAAATGTCTTCGTGCAAGCGGTGTGTTCACTCAGATACAATAAGTAGATGTTTGTTTATCATTTTGATAAGAAATTAGACTTGCATGAAGATGTGTGGCTTGATAGAAAAAAACAAATGACTTCGTGCAAGCGGTGTATTCACTCAGATGCAATGAGTAGATGTTTGTTTATAATTTTGATAAAAAAAATTAGACTTGCATGAAGACGTGTGGCTTCATAGAAAAGACAAATGTCTTCGTGCAAGCGGTGTGTTCACTCAGATACAATAAGTAGATGTTTGTTTATCATTTTGATAAGAAATTAGACTTGCATGAAGACGTGTGGCTTGATAGAAAAGACAAATGTCTTCGTGCAAGCGGTGTGTTCACTCAGATACAATAAGTGGATGCTTGTTTATCATTTTGATAAGAAATTAGACTTGCATGAAGACGTATGGTGGATAGAAAACACAAATGTCTTCGTGCAAGCGGTGTGTTCACTCAGATGCAATAAGTAGATGTTTATTTCTCACTTTGATAAGAAATTAGACTTGCATGAAGACGTGTGGCTTGATAGAAAACACAAATGTCTTCGTGCAAGCGGTGTGTTCACTCAGATACAATAAGTAGATGTTTGTTTATTATTTTGATAAGAAATTAGACTTGCATGAAGACGTGTGGCTTGATAGAAAAGACAAATGTCTTCGTGCAAGCGGTGTGTTCACTCAGATACAATAAGTGGATGCTTGTTTATCATTTTGATAAGAAATTAGACTTGCATGAAAACGTGTGGCTTGATAGAAAAAACAAATGTCTTCGTGCAAGCGGTGTGTTCACTCAGATACAATAAGTAGATGTTTGCTTATCATTTTGATAAGAAATTAGATTTGCATGAAGACGTGTGGCTTGATAGAAAAAAAACAAATAACTTCGTGCAAGCGGTGTGTTTACTCAGATACAATAAGTAGATGTTTATTTCTCACTTTGATAAGAAATTAGACTTGCATGAAGACGTGTGGCTTCATAGAAAAGACAAATGTCTTCGTGCAAGCGGTGTGTTCACTCAGATGCAATAAGTAGATGTTTATTTATAATTTTGATAAGAAATTAGACTTGCATGAAGACGTGTGGCTTCATAGAAAAGACAAATGTCTTCGTGCAAGCGGTGTGTTCACTCAGATGCAATAAGTACATGTTTGTTTATCATTTTGATAAGAAATTTGACTTGCATGAAGACGTGTGGCTTGATAGAAAACACAAATGTCTTTATGCAAGGGTTGTTTTCACTCAGATACAATAAATAGATGTTTGTTTAATTTTTTGATAAGAAATTAGACTTGCATGAAGACGTGTGGCTTCATAGAAAAGACAAATGTCTTCGTGCAAGCGGTGTGTTCACTCAGATACAATAAGTAGATGTTTGTTTATCATTTTGATAAGAAATTAGACTTGCATGAAGATGTGTGGCTTGATAGAAAAAAACAAATAACTTGGTGCAAGCGGTGTATTCACTCAGATGCAATGAGTAGATGTTTGTTTATAATTTTGATAAGAAATTAGACTTGCATGAAGACGTGTGGCTTCATAGAAAAGACAAATGTCTTCGTGCAAGCGGTGTGTTCACTCAGATACAATAAGTAGATGTTTGTTTATCATTTTGATAAGAAATTAGACTTGCATGAAGACGTGTGGCTTGATAGAAAAGACAAATGTCTTCGTGCAAGCGGTGTGTTCACTCAGATACAATAAGTGGATGCTTGTTTATCATTTTGATAAGAAATTAGACTTGCATGAAGACGTATGGTGGATAGAAAACACAAATGTATTTGTGCAAGCGGTGTGTTCACTCAGATACAATAAGTAGATGTTTATTTCTCACTTTGATAAGAAATTAGACTTGCATGAAGACGTATGGTTGATAGAAAACACAAATGTCTTCGTGCAAGCGGTGTGTTCACTCAGATGCAATAAGTACATGTTTGTTTATCATTTTGATAAGAAATTAGACTGGCATGAAGACGTGTGGCTTCATAGAAAAGACAAATGTCTTCGTGCAAGCGGTGTGTTCACTCAGATACAATAAGTAGATGTTTGTTTATCATTTTGATAAGAAATTAGACTTGCATGAAGATGTGTGGATTGATAGAAAAAAACAAATAACTTCGTGCAAGCGGTGTATTCACTCAGATGCAATGAGTAGATGTTTGTTTATAATTTTGATAAGAAATTAGACTTGCATGAAGACGTGTGGCTTCATAGAAAAGACAAATGTCTTCGTGCAAGCGGTGTGTTCACTCAGATGCAATAAGTAGATGTTTATTTCTCACTTTGATAAGAAATTAGACTTGCATGAAGACGTGTGGCTTGATAGAAAACACAAATGTCTTCGTGGAAGCGGTGTGTTCACTCAGATACAATAAGTAGATGTTTGTTTATCACTTTGATAAGAACTTAGACTTGCATGAAGACGTGTGGCTTGATAGAAAAAAACAAATAACTTCGTGCAAGCGGTGTATTCACTCAGATGCAATGAGTAGATGTTTGTTTATAATTTTGATAAGAAATTAGACTTGCATGAAGACGTGTGGCTTCATAGAAAAGACGAATGTCTTCGTGCAAGCGGTGTGTTCACTCAGATGCAATAAGTAGATGTTTATTTCTCACTTTGATAAGAAATTAGACTTGCATGAAGACGTGTGGCTTGATAGAAAACACAAATGTCTTCGTGCAAGCGGTGTGTTCACTCAGATACAATAAGTAGATGTTTGTTTATCATTTTGATAAGAAATTAGACTTGCATGAAGACGTGTGGCTTCATAGAAAAGACAAATGTCTTTGTGCAAGCGGTGTGTTCACTCAGATACAATAAGTAGATGTTTGTTTATCATTTTGATAAGAAATTAGACTTGCATGAAGACGTGTGGCTTGATAGAAAAAAAACAAATAACTTCGTGCAAGCGGTGTGTTCACTCAGATGCAATAAGTAGATGTTTATTTATAATTTTGATAAGAAATTAGACTTGCATTAAAACGTGTGGCTTCATAGAAAAGACAAATGTCTTCGTGCAAGCGGTGTGTTCACTCAGATGCAATAAGTAGATGTTTGTTTATCATTTTGATAAGAAATTAGACTTGTATGAAGACGTGTGGCTTCATAGAAAAGACAAATGTCTTCGTGCAAGCGGTGTGTTCACTCAGATACAATAAGTTGTTTGTTTATCATTTTGATAAGAAATTAGACTTGCATGAAGACGTGTGGCTTCATAGAAAAGACAAATATCTTCGTGCAAGCGGTGTGTTCACTCAGATGCAGTAAGTAGATGTTTATTTATAATTTTGATAAGAAATTAGACTTGCATGAAGACGTGTGGCTTGATAGAAAAGGCAAATGTCTTCCTGCAAGCGGTGTGTTCACTCAGATACAATAAGTAGATGTTTGTTTATCATTTTGATAAGAAATTAGACTTGCATGAAGACGTGTGGCTTGATAGAAAACACAAATGTCTTCGTGCAAGCGGTGTGTTCACTCAGATACAATAAGTAGATGTTTGTTTATCATTTTGATAAGAAATTAGACTTGCATGAAGACGTGTGGCTTCATAGAAAAGACAAATGTCTTTGTGCAAGCGGTGTGTTCACTCAGATACAATAAGTAGATGTTTGTTTATCATTTTGATAAGAAATTAGACTTGCATGAAGACGTGTGGCTTGATAGAAAAAAAAAACAAATAACTTCGTGCAAGCGGTGTGTTCACTCAGATGCAATAAGTAGATGTTTATTTATAATTTTGATAAGAAATTAGACTTGCATTAAAACGTGTGGCTTCATAGAAAAGACAAATGTCTTCGTGCAAGCGGTGTGTTCACTCAGATGCAATAAGTAGATGTTTGTTTATCATTTTGATAAGAAATTAGACTTGTATGAAGACGTGTGGCTTCATAGAAAAGACAAATGTCTTCGTGCAAGCGGTGTGTTCACTCAGATACAATAAGTTGTTTGTTTGTCATTTTGATAAGAAATTAGACTTGCATGAAGACGTGTGGCTTCATAGAAAAGACAAATATCTTCGTGCAAGCGGTGTGTTCACTCAGATGCAGTAAGTAGATGTTTATTTATAATTTTGATAAGAAATTAGACTTGCATGAAGACGTGTGGCTTGATAGAAAAGGCAAATGTCTTCCTGCAAGCGGTGTGTTCACTCAGATACAATAAGTAGATGTTTGTTTATCATTTTGATAAGAAATTAGACTTGCATGAAGACGTGTGGCTTGATAGAAAACACAAATGTCTTCGTGCAAGCGGTGTGTTCACTCAGATACAATAAGTAGATGTTTGTTTATCATTTTGATAAGAAATTAGACTTGCATGAAGACGTGTGGCTTCATAGAAAAGACAAATGTCTTTGTGCAAGCGGTGTGTTCACTCAGATACAATAAGTAGATGTTTGTTTATCATTTTGATAAGAAATTAGACTTGCATGAAGACGTGTGGCTTGATAGAAAAAAAAACAAATAACTTCGTGCAAGCGGTGTGTTCACTCAGATGCAATAAGTAGATGTTTATTTATAATTTTGATAAGAAATTAGACTTGCATTAAAACGTGTGGCTTCATAGAAAAGACAAATGTCTTCGTGCAAGCGGTGTGTTCACTCAGATGCAATAAGTAGATGTTTGTTTATCATTTTGATAAGAAATTAGACTTGTATGAAGACGTGTGGCTTCATAGAAAAGACAAATGTCTTCGTGCAAGCGGTGTGTTCACTCAGATACAATAAGTTGTTTGTTTGTCATTTTGATAAGAAATTAGACTTGCATGAAGACGTGTGGCTTCATAGAAAAGACAAATATCTTCGTGCAAGCGGTGTGTTCACTCAGATGCAGTAAGTAGATGTTTATTTATAATTTTGATAAGAAATTAGACTTGCATGAAGACGTGTGGCTTGATAGAAAAGGCAAATGTCTTCCTGCAAGCGGTGTGTTCACTCAGAGACAATAAGTAGATGTTTGTTTATCATTTTGATAAGAAATTAGACTTGCATGAAGACGTGTGGTTGATAGAAAAGGCAAATGTCTTCGTACAAGCGGTGTGTTCACTCAGATACAATAAGTAGATGTTTGTTTATCATTTTGATAAGAAATTATAATTGCATGAAGACGTGTGGCTTCATAGAAAAGACAAATGTCTTCGTGCAAGCGGTGTGTTCACTCAGATACAATAAGTAGATGTTTGTTTATCATTTTGATAAGAAATTAGACTTGCATAAAGACGTGTGGCTTGATAGAAAAGACAAATGTCTTCGTGCAAGCGGTGTGTTCACTCAGATGCAATAAGTAGATGTTTGTTTATCATTTTGATAAGAAATTAGACTTGCATGAAGACGTGTGGCTTCATAGAAAAGACAAATGTCTTCGTGCAAGCGGTGTATTCACTCAGATACAATAAGTAGATGTTTGTTTATCATTTTGATAAGAAATTAGACTTGCATGAAGACGTGTGGCTTGATAGAAAAAAACAAATAACTTCGTGCAAGCGGTGCGTTCACTCAGATGCAATAAGTAGATGTTTATTTATAATTTTGATAAGAAATTAGACTTGCATGAAAACGTGTGGCTTGATAGAAAAGCCAAATGTCTTCGTGCAAGCGGTGTGTTCACTCAGATGCAATAAGTAGTTGATGTTTTTAATTTTGATAAGAAATTAGACTTGCATGAAGACGTGTGGCTTGATAGAAAACACAAATGTTTTTTTGCAAGCGGTGTGTTCACTCAGATACAATAAGTTGTTTGTTCATCATTTTGATAAGAAATTAGACTTGCATGAAGACGTGTGGCTTCATAGAAAAGACAAATGTCTTCGTGCAAGCGGTGTGTTCACTCAGATACAATAAGTAGATGTTTGTTTATCATTTTGATAAGAAATTAGACTTGCATGAAGATGTGTGGCTTGATAGAAAAAAAACAAATAACTTCGTGCAAGCGGTGTATTCACTCAGATGCAATGAGTAGATGTTTGTTTATAATTTTGATAAGAAATTAGACTTGCATGAAGACGTGTGGCTTCATAGAAAAGACAAATGTCTTCGTGCAAGCGGTGTGTTCACTCAGATACAATAAGTAGATGTTTGTTTATCATTTTGATAAGAAATTAGACTTGCATGAAGACGTGTGGCTTGATAGAAAAGACAAATGTCTTCGTGCAAGCGGTGTGTTCACTCAGATACAATAAGTGGATGCTTGTTTATCATTTTGATAAGAAATTAGACTTGCATGAAGACGTATGGTGGATAGAAAACACAAATGTCTTCGTGCAAGCGGTGTGTTCACTCAGATACAATAAGTAGATGTTTATTTCTCACTTTGATAAGAAATTAGACTTGCATGAAGACGTATGGTTGATAGAAAACACAAATGTCTTCGTGCAAGCGGTGTGTTCACTCAGATGCAATAAGTACATGTTTGTTTATCATTTTGATAAGAAATTAGACTTGCATGAAGACGTGTGGCTTCATAGAAAAGACAAATGTCTTCGTGCAAGCGGTGTGTTCACTCAGATACAATAAGTAGATGTTTGTTTATCATTTTGATAAGAAATTAGACTTGCATGAAGATGTGTGGCTTGATAGAAAAAAACAAATAACTTCGTGCAAGCGGTGTATTCACTCAGATGCAATGAGTAGATGTTTGTTTATAATTTTGATAAGAAATTAGACTTGCATGAAGACGTGTGGCTTCATAGAAAAGACAAATGTCTTCGTGCAAGCGGTGTGTTCACTCAGATGCAATAAGTAGATGTTTATTTCTCACTTTGAAAAGAAATTAGACTTGCATGAAGACGTGTGGCTTGATAGAAAACACAAATGTCTTCGTGCAAGCGGTGTGTTCACTCAGATACAATAAGTAGATGTTTGTTTATCACTTTGATAAGAAATTAGACTTGCATGAAGACGTGTGGCTTGATAGAAAAAAACAAATAACTTCGTGCAAGCGGTGTATTCACTCAGATGCAATGAGTAGATGTTTGTTTATAATTTTGATAAGAAATTAGACTTGCATGAAGACGTGTGGCTTCATAGAAAAGACGAATGTCTTCGTGCAAGCGGTGTGTTCACTCAGATGCAATAAGTAGATGTTTATTTCTCACTTTGATAAGAAATTAGACTTGCATGAAGACGTGTGGCTTGATAGAAAACACAAATGTCTTCGTGCAAGCGGTGTGTTCACTCAGATACAATAAGTAGATGTTTGTTTATCATTTTGATAAGAAATTAGACTTGCATGAAGACGTGTGGCTTCATAGAAAAGACAAATGTCTTTGTGCAAGCGGTGTGTTCACTCAGATACAATAAGTAGATGTTTGTTTATCATTTTGATAAGAAATTAGACTTGCATGAAGACGTGTGGCTTTATAGAAAAAAAAACAAATAACTTCGTGCAAGCGGTGTGTTCACTCAGATGCAATAAGTAGATGTTTATTTATAATTTTGATAAGAAATTAGACTTGCATTAAAACGTCTGGCTTCATAGAAAAGACAAATGTCTTCGTGCAAGCGGTGTGTTCACTCAGATGCAATAAGTAGATGTTTGTTTATCATTTTGATAAGAAATTAGACTTGTATGAAGACGTGTGGCTTCATAGAAAAGACAAATGTCTTCGTGCAAGCGGTGTGTTCACTCAGATACAATAAGTTGTTTGTTTATCATTTTGATAAGAAATTAGACTTGCATGGAGACGTGTGGCTTGATAGAAAAAAAAACAAATAACTTCGTGCAAGCGGTGTGTTTACTCAGATACAATAAGTAGATGTTTATTTCTCACTTTGATAAGAAATTAGACTTGCATGACGACGTGTGGCTTCATAGAAAAGACAAATATCTTCGTGCAAGCGGTGTGTTCACTCAGATGCAATAAGTAGATGTTTATTTATAAATTTGATAAGAAATTAGACTTGCATGAAGACGTGTGGCTTCATAGAAAAGACAAATGTCTTCGTGCAAGCGGTGTGTTCACTCAGATGCAATAAGTACATGTTTGTTTATCATTTTGATAAGAAATTTGACTTGCATGAAGACGTGTGGCTTGATAGAAAACACAAATGTCTTTATGCAAGGGTTGTTTTCACTCAGATACAATAAATAGATGTTTGTTTATTATTTTGATAAGAAATTAGACTTGCATGAAGACGTGTGGCTTCATAGAAAAGACAAATGTCTTCGTGCAAGCGGTGTGTTCACTCAGATACAATAAGTAGATGTTTGTTTATCATTTTGATAAGAAATTAGACTTGCATGAAGATGTGTGGCTTGATAGAAAAAAGCAAATAACTTCGTGCAAGCGGTGTATTCACTCAGATGCAATGAGTAGATGTTTGTTTATAATTTTGATAAGAAATTAGACTTGCATGAAGACGTGTGGCTTCATAGAAAAGACAAATGTCTTCGTGCAAGCGGTGTGTTCACTCAGATACAATAAGTAGATGTTTGTTTATCATTTTGATAAGAAATTAGACTTGCATGAAGACGTGTGGCTTGATAGAAAAGACAAATGTCTTCGTGCAAGCGGTGTGTTCACTCAGATACAATAAGTGGATGCTTGTTTATCATTTTGATAAGAAATTAGACTTGCATGAAGACGTATGGTGGATAGAAAACACAAATGTCTTTGTGCAAGCGGTGTGTTCACTCAGATACAATAAGTAGATGTTTATTTCTCACTTTGATAAGAAATTAGACTTGCATGAAGACGTATGGTTGATAGAAAACACAAATGTCTTCGTGCAAGCGGTGTGTTCACTCAGATGCAATAAGTACATGTTTGTTTATCATTTTGATAAGAAATTAGACTTGCATGAAGACGTGTGGCTTCATAGAAAAGACAAATGTCTTCGTGCAAGCGGTGTGTTCACTCAGATACAATAAGTAGATGTTTGTTTATCATTTTGATAAGAAATTAGACTTGCATGAAGATGTGTGGCTTGATAGAAAAAAACAAATAACTTCGTGCAAGCGGTGTATTCACTCAGATGCAATGAGTAGATGTTTGTTTATAATTTTGATAAGAAATTAGACTTGCATGAAGACGTGTGGCTTCATAGAAAAGACAAATGTCTTCGTGCAAGCGGTGTGTTCACTCAGATGCAATAAGTAGATGTTTATTTCTCACTTTGATAAGAAATTAGACTTGCATGAAGACGTGTGGCTTGATAGAAAACACAAATGTCTTCGTGCAAGCGGTGTGTTCACTCAGATACAATAAGTAGATGTTTGTTTATCACTTTGATAAGAACTTAGACTTGCATGAAGACGTGTGGCTTGATAGAAAAAAAAATAACTTCGTGCAAGCGGTGTATTCACTCAGATGCAATGAGTAGATGTTTGTTTATAATTTTGATAAGAAATTAGACTTGCATGAAGACGTGTGGCTTCATAGAAAAGACGAATGTCTTCGTGCAAGCGGTGTGTTCACTCAGATGCAATAAGTAGATGTTTATTTCTCACTTTGATAAGAAATTAGACTTGCATGAAGACGTGTGGCTTGATAGAAAACACAAATGTCTTCGTGCAAGCGGTGTGTTCACTCAGATACAATAAGTAGATGTTTGTTTATCATTTTGATAAGAAATTAGACTTGCATGAAGACGTGTGGCTTCATAGAAAAGACAAATGTCTTTGTGCAAGCGGTGTGTTCACTCAGATACAATAAGTAGATGTTTGTTTATCATTTTGATAAGAAATTAGACTTGCATGAAGACGTGTGGCTTGATAGAAAAAAAACAAATAACTTCGTGCAAGCGGTGTGTTCACTCAGATGCAATAAGTAGATGTTTATTTATAATTTTGATAAGAAATTAGACTTGCATTAAAACGTGTGGCTTCATAGAAAAGACAAATGTCTTCGTGCAAGCGGTGTGTTCACTCAGATGCAATAAGTAGATGTTTGTTTATCATTTTGATAAGAAATTAGACTTGTATGAAGACGTGTGGCTTCATAGAAAAGACAAATGTCTTCGTGCAAGCGGTGTGTTCACTCAGATACAATAAGTTGTTTGTTTATCATTTTGATAAGAAATTAGACTTGCATGAAGACGTGTGGCTTCATAGAAAAGACAAATATCTTCGTGCAAGCGGTGTGTTCACTCAGATGCAGTAAGTAGATGTTTATTTATAATTTTGATAAGAAATTAGACTTGCATGAAGACGTGTGGCTTGATAGAAAAGGCAAATGTCTTCCTGCAAGCGGTGTGTTCACTCAGATACAATAAGTAGATGTTTGTTTATCATTTTGATAAGAAATTAGACTTGCATGAAGACGTGTGGTTGATAGAAAAGGCAAATGTCTTCGTACAAGCGGTGTGTTCACTCAGATACAATAAGTAGATGTTTGTTTATCATTTTGATAAGAAATTATAATTGCATGAAGACGTGTGGCTTCATAGAAAAGACAAATGTCTTCGTGCAAGCGGTGTGTTCACTCAGATACAATAAGTAGATGTTTGTTTATCATTTTGATAAGAAATTAGACTTGCATAAAGACGTGTGGCTTGATAGAAAAGACAAATGTCTTCGTGCAAGCGGTGTGTTCACTCAGATGCAATAAGTAGATGTTTGTTTATCATTTTGATAAGAAATTAGACTTGCATGAAGACGTGTGGCTTCATAGAAAAGACAAATGTCTTCGTGCAAGCGGTGTATTCACTCAGATACAATAAGTAGATGTTTGTTTATCATTTTGATAAGAAATTAGACTTGCATGAAGACGTGTGGCTTGATAGAAAAAAAACAAATAACTTCGTGCAAGCGGTGCGTTCACTCAGATGCAATAAGTAGATGTTTATTTATAATTTTGATAAGAAATTAGACTTGCATGAAAACGTGTGGCTTGATAGAAAAGCCAAATGTCTTCGTGCAAGCGGTGTGTTCACTCAGATGCAATAAGTAGTTGATGTTTTTAATTTTGATAAGAAATTAGACTTGCATGAAGACGTGTGGCTTGATAGAAAACACAAATGTTTTTTTGCAAGCGGTGTGTTCACTCAGATACAATAAGTTGTTTGTTCATCATTTTGATAAGAAATTAGACTTGCATGAAGACGTGTGGCTTCATAGAAAAGACAAATGTCTTCGTGCAAGCGGTGTGTTCACTCAGATACAATAAGTAGATGTTTGTTTATCATTTTGATAAGAAATTAGACTTGCATGAAGATGTGTGGCTTGATAGAAAAAAACAAATAACTTCGTGCAAGCGGTGTATTCACTCAGATGCAATGAGTAGATGTTTGTTTATAATTTTGATAAGAAATTAGACTTGCATGAAGACGTGTGGCTTCATAGAAAAGACAAATGTCTTCGTGCAAGCGGTGTGTTCACTCAGATACAATAAGTAGATGTTTGTTTATCATTTTGATAAGAAATTAGACTTGCATGAAGACGTGTGGCTTGATAGAAAAGACAAATGTCTTCGTGCAAGCGGTGTGTTCACTCAGATACAATAAGTGGATGCTTGTTTATCATTTTGATAAGAAATTAGACTTGCATGAAGACGTATGGTGGATAGAAAACACAAATGTCTTCGTGCAAGCGGTGTGTTCACTCAGATGCAATAAGTAGATGTTTGTTTATCATTTTGATAAGAAATTAGACTTGCATGAAGACGTGTGGCTTGATAGAAAAAAACAAATAACTTAGTGCAAGCGGTGCGTTCACTCAGATGCAATAAGTAGATGTTTATTTATAATTTTGATAAGAAATTAGACTTGCATGAAAACGTGTGGCTTGATAGAAAAGCCAAATGTCTTCGTGCAAGCGGTGTGTTCACTCAGATGCAATAAGTAGTTGATGTTTTTAATTTTGATAAGAAATTAGACTTGCATGAAGACGTGTGGCTTGATAGAAAACACAAATGTTTTTTTGCAAGCGGTGTGTTCACTCAGATACAATAAGTTGTTTGTTCATCATTTTGATAAGAAATTAGACTTGCATGAAGACGTGTGGCTTCATAGAAAAGACAAATGTCTTCGTGCAAGCGGTGTGTTCACTCAGATACAATAAGTAGATGTTTGTTTATCATTTTGATAAGAAATTAGACTTGCATGAAGATGTGTGGCTTGATAGAAAAAAAAACAAATAACTTCGTGCAAGCGGTGTATTCACTCAGATGCAATGAGTAGATGTTTGTTTATAATTTTGATAAGAAATTAGACTTGCATGAAGACGTGTGGCTTCATAGAAAAGACAAATGTCTTCGTGCAAGCGGTGTGTTCACTCAGATACAATAAGTAGATGTTTGTTTATCATTTTGATAAGAAATTAGACTTGCATGAAGACGTGTGGCTTGATAGAAAAGACAAATGTCTTCGTGCAAGCGGTGTGTTCACTCAGATACAATAAGTGGATGCTTGTTTATCATTTTGATAAGAAATTAGACTTGCATGAAGACGTATGGTGGATAGAAAACACAAATGTCTTCGTGCAAGCGGTGTGTTCACTCAGATACAATAAATAGATGTTTATTTCTCACTTTGATAAGAAATTAGACTTGCATGAAGACGTATGGTTGATAGAAAACACAAATGTCTTCGTGCAAGCGGTGTGTTCACTCAGATGCAATAAGTACATGTTTGTTTATCATTTTGATAAGAAATTAGACTTGCATGAAGACGTGTGGCTTCATAGAAAAGACAAATGTCTTCGTGCAAGCGGTGTGTTCACTCAGATACAATAAGTAGATGTTTGTTTATCATTTTGATAAGAAATTAGACTTGCATGAAGATGTGTGGCTTGATAGAAAAAAACAAATAACTTCGTGCAAGCGGTGTATTCACTCAGATGCAATGAGTAGATGTTTGTTTATAATTTTGATAAGAAATTAGACTTGCATGAAGACGTGTGGCTTCATAGAAAAGACAAATGTCTTCGTGCAAGCGGTGTGTTCACTCAGATGCAATAAGTAGATGTTTATTTCTCACTTTGATAAGAAATTAGACTTGCATGAAGACGTGTGGCTTGATAGAAAACACAAATGTCTTCGTGCAAGCGGTGTGTTCACTCAGATACAATAAGTAGATGTTTGTTTATCACTTTGATAAGAAATTAGACTTGCATGAAGACGTGTGGCTTGATAGAAAAAAAACAAATAACTTCGTGCAAGCGGTGTATTCACTCAGATGCAATGAGTAGATGTTTGTTTATAATTTTGATAAGAAATTAGACTTGCATGAAGACGTGTGGCTTCATAAAAAAGACAAATGTCTTCGTGCAAGCGGTGTGTTCACTCAGATACAATAAGTGGATGCTTGTTTATCATTTTGGTAAGAAATTAGACTTGCATGAAGACGTATGGTGGATAGAAAACACAAATGTCTTCGTGCAAGCGGTGTGTTCACTCAGATACAATAAGTAGATGTTTATTTCTCACTTTGATAAGAAATTAGACTTGCATGAAGACGTATGGTTGATAGAAAACACAAATGTCTTCGTGCAAGCGGTGTGTTCACTCAGATGCAATAAGTACATGTTTGTTTATCATTTTGATAAGAAATTAGACTTGCATGAAGACGTGTGGCTTCATAGAAAAGACAAATGTCTTCGTACAAGCGGTGTGTTCCTCAGATACAATAAGTAGATGTTTGTTTATCATTTTGATAAGAAATTAGACTTGCATGAAGATGTGTGGCTTGATAGAAAAAAACAAATAACTTCGTGCAAGCGGTGTATTCACTCAGATGCAATGAGTAGATGTTTGTTTATAATTTTGATAAGAAATTAGACTTGCATGAAGACGTGTGGCTTCATAGAAAAGACAAATGTCTTCGTGCAAGCGGTGTGTTCACTCAGATGCAATAAGTAGATGTTTATTTCTCACTTTGATAAGAAATTAGACTTGCATGAAGACGTGTGGCTTGATAGAAAACACAAATGTCTTCGTGCAAGCGGTGTGTTCACTCAGATACAATAAGTAGATGTTTGTTTATCACTTTGATAAGAAATTAGACTTGCATGAAGACGTGTGGCTTGATAGAAAAAAACAAATAACTTCGTGCAAGCGGTGTATTCACTCAGATGCAATGAGTAGATGTTTGTTTATAATTTTGATAAGAAATTAGACTTGCATGAAGACGTGTGGCTTCATAGAAAAGACGAATGTCTTCGTGCAAGCGGTGTGTTCACTCAGATGCAATAAGTAGATGTTTATTTCTCACTTTGATAAGAAATTAGACTTGCATGAAGACGTGTGGCTTGATAGAAAACACAAATGTCTTCGTGCAAGCGGTGTGTTCACTCAGATACAATAAGTAGATGTTTGTTTATCATTTTGATAAGAAATTAGACTTGCATGAAGACGTGTGGCTTCATAGAAAAGACAAATGTCTTTGTGCAAGCGGTGTGTTCACTCAGATACAATAAGTAGATGTTTGTTTATCATTTTGATAAGAAATTAGACTTGCATGAAGACGTGTGGCTTGATAGAAAAAAAACAAATAACTTCGTGCAAGCGGTGTGTTCACTCAGATGCAATAAGTAGATGTTTATTTATAATTTTGATAAGAAATTAGACTTGCATTAAAACGTCTGGCTTCATAGAAAAGACAAATGTCTTCGTGCAAGCGGTGTGTTCACTCAGATGCAATAAGTAGATGTTTGTTTATCATTTTGATAAGAAATTAGACTTGTATGAAGACGTGTGGCTTCATAGAAAAGACAAATGTCTTCGTGCAAGCGGTGTGTTCACTCAGATACAATAAGTTGTTTGTTTATCATTTTGATAAGAAATTAGACTTGCATGAAGACGTGTGGCTTCATAGAAAAGACAAATATCTTCGTGCAAGCGGTGTGTTCACTCAGATGCAGTAAGTAGATGTTTATTTATAATTTTGATAAGAAATTAGACTTGCATGAAGACGTGTGGCTTGATAGAAAAGGCAAATGTCTTCCTGCAAGCGGTGTGTTCACTCAGATACAATAAGTAGATGTTTGTTTATCATTTTGATAAGAAATTAGACTTGCATGAAGACGTGTGGTTGATAGAAAAGGCAAATGTCTTCGTACAAGCGGTGTGTTCACTCAGATACAATAAGTAGATGTTTGTTTATCATTTTGATAAGAAATTATAATTGCATGAAGACGTGTGGCTTCATAGAAAAGACAAATGTCTTCGTGCAAGCGGTGTGTTCACTCAGATACAATAAGTAGATGTTTGTTTATCATTTTGATAAGAAATTAGACTTGCATGAAGACGTGTGGCTTGATAGAAAAGACAAATGTCTTCGTGCAAGCGGTGTGTTCACTCAGATGCAATAAGTAGATGTTTGTTTATCATTTTGATAAGAAATTAGACTTGCATGAAGACGTGTGGCTTCATAGAAAAGACAAATGTCTTCGTGCAAGCGGTGTATTCACTCAGATACAATAAGTAGATGTTTGTTTATCATTTTGATAAGAAATTAGACTTGCATGAAGACGTGTGGCTTGATAGAAAAAAAAACAAATAACTTCGTGCAAGCGGTGCGTTCACTCAGATGCAATAAGTAGATGTTTATTTATAATTTTGATAAGAAATTAGACTTGCATGAAAACGTGTGGCTTGATAGAAAAGCCAAATGTCTTCGTGCAAGCGGTGTGTTCACTCAGATGCAATAAGTAGTTGATGTTTTTAATTTTGATAAGAAATTAGACTTGCATGAAGACGTGTGGCTTGATAGAAAACACAAATGTTTTTTTGCAAGCGGTGTGTTCACTCAGATACAATAAGTTGTTTGTTCATCATTTTGATAAGAAATTAGACTTGCATGAAGACGTGTGGCTTCATAGAAAAGACAAATGTCTTTGTGCAAGCGGTGTATTCACTCAGATGCAATGAGTAGATGTTTGTTTATAATTTTGATAAGAAATTAGACTTGCATGAAGACGTGTGGCTTCATAGAAAAGACAAATGTCTTCGTGCAAGCGGTGTGTTCACTCAGATGCAATAAGTAGATGTTTATTTCTCACTTTGATAAGAAATTAGACTTGCATGAAGACGTATGGTTGATAGAAAACACAAATGTCTTCGTGCAAGCGGTGTGTTCACTCAGATGCAATAAGTACATGTTTGTTTATCATTTTGATAAGAAATTAGACTTGCATGAAGACGTGTGGCTTCATAGAAAAGACAAATGTCTTCGTACAAGCGGTGTGTTCACTCAGATACAATAAGTAGATGTTTGTTTATCATTTTGATAAGAAATTAGACTTGCATGAAGATGTGTGGCTTGATAGAAAAAAACAAATAACTTCGTGCAAGCGGTGTATTCACTCAGATGCAATGAGTAGATGTTTGTTTATAATTTTGATAAGAAATTAGACTTGCATGAAGACGTGTGGCTTCATAGAAAAGACAAATGTCTTCGTGCAAGCGGTGTGTTCACTCAGATGCAATAAGTAGATGTTTATTTCTCACTTTGATAAGAAATTAGACTTGCATGAAGACGTGTGGCTTGATAGAAAACACAAATGTCTTCGTGCAAGCGGTGTGTTCACTCAGATACAATAAGTAGATGTTTGTTTATCACTTTGATAAGAAATTAGACTTGCATGAAGACGTGTGGCTTGATAGAAAAAAACAAATAACTTCGTGCAAGCGGTGTATTCACTCAGATGCAATGAGTAGATGTTTGTTTATAATTTTGATAAGAAATTAGACTTGCATGAAGACGTGTGGCTTCATAGAAAAGACGAATGTCTTCGTGCAAGCGGTGTGTTCACTCAGATGCAATAAGTAGATGTTTATTTCTCACTTTGATAAGAAATTAGACTTGCATGAAGACGTGTGGCTTGATAGAAAACACAAATGTCTTCGTGCAAGCGGTGTGTTCACTCAGATACAATAAGTAGATGTTTGTTTATCATTTTGATAAGAAATTAGACTTGCATGAAGACGTGTGGCTTCATAGAAAAGACAAATGTCTTTGTGCAAGCGGTGTGTTCACTCAGATACAATAAGTAGATGTTTGTTTATCATTTTGATAAGAAATTAGACTTGCATGAAGACGTGTGGCTTGATAGAAAAAAAACAAATAACTTCGTGCAAGCGGTGTGTTCACTCAGATGCAATAAGTAGATGTTTATTTATAATTTTGATAAGAAATTAGACTTGCATTAAAACGTCTGGCTTCATAGAAAAGACAAATGTCTTCGTGCAAGCGGTGTGTTCACTCAGATGCAATAAGTAGATGTTTGTTTATCATTTTGATAAGAAATTAGACTTGTATGAAGACGTGTGGCTTCATAGAAAAGACAAATGTCTTCGTGCAAGCGGTGTGTTCACTCAGATACAATAAGTTGTTTGTTTATCATTTTGATAAGAAATTAGACTTGCATGAAGACGTGTGGCTTCATAGAAAAGACAAATATCTTCGTGCAAGCGGTGTGTTCACTCAGATGCAGTAAGTAGATGTTTATTTATAATTTTGATAAGAAATTAGACTTGCATGAAGACGTGTGGCTTGATAGAAAAGGCAAATGTCTTCCTGCAAGCGGTGTGTTCACTCAGATACAATAAGTAGATGTTTGTTTATCATTTTGATAAGAAATTAGACTTGCATGAAGACGTGTGGTTGATAGAAAAGGCAAATGTCTTCGTACAAGCGGTGTGTTCACTCAGATACAATAAGTAGATGTTTGTTTATCATTTTGATAAGAAATTATAATTGCATGAAGACGTGTGGCTTCATAGAAAAGACAAATGTCTTCGTGCAAGCGGTGTATTCACTCAGATACAATAAGTAGATGTTTGTTTATCATTTTGATAAGAAATTAGACTTGCATGAAGACGTGTGGCTTGATAGAAAAAAAAACAAATAACTTCGTGCAAGCGGTGCGTTCACTCAGATGCAATAAGTAGATGTTTATTTATAATTTTGATAAGAAATTAGACTTGCATGAAAACGTGTGGCTTGATAGAAAAGCCAAATGTCTTCGTGCAAGCGGTGTGTTCACTCAGATGCAATAAGTAGTTGATGTTTTTAATTTTGATAAGAAATTAGACTTGCATGAAGACGTGTGGCTTGATAGAAAACACAAATGTTTTTTTGCAAGCGGTGTGTTCACTCAGATACAATAAGTTGTTTGTTCATCATTTTGATAAGAAATTAGACTTGCATGAAGACGTGTGGCTTCATAGAAAAGACAAATGTCTTTGTGCAAGCGGTGTATTCACTCAGATGCAATGAGTAGATGTTTGTTTATAATTTTGATAAGAAATTAGACTTGCATGAAGACGTGTGGCTTCATAGAAAAGACAAATGTCTTCGTGCAAGCGGTGTGTTCACTCAGATGCAATAAGTAGATGTTTATTTCTCACTTTGATAAGAAATTAGACTTGCATGAAGACGTATGGTTGATAGAAAACACAAATGTCTTCGTGCAAGCGGTGTGTTCACTCAGATGCAATAAGTACATGTTTGTTTATCATTTTGATAAGAAATTAGACTTGCATGAAGACGTGTGGCTTCATAGAAAAGACAAATGTCTTCGTACAAGCGGTGTGTTCACTCAGATACAATAAGTAGATGTTTGTTTATCATTTTGATAAGAAATTAGACTTGCATGAAGATGTGTGGCTTGATAGAAAAAAACAAATAACTTCGTGCAAGCGGTGTATTCACTCAGATGCAATGAGTAGATGTTTGTTTATAATTTTGATAAGAAATTAGACTTGCATGAAGACGTGTGGCTTCATAGAAAAGACAAATGTCTTCGTGCAAGCGGTGTGTTCACTCAGATGCAATAAGTAGATGTTTATTTCTCACTTTGATAAGAAATTAGACTTGCATGAAGACGTGTGGCTTGATAGAAAACACAAATGTCTTCGTGCAAGCGGTGTGTTCACTCAGATACAATAAGTAGATGTTTGTTTATCACTTTGATAAGAAATTAGACTTGCATGAAGACGTGTGGCTTGATAGAAAAAAACAAATAACTTCGTGCAAGCGGTGTATTCACTCAGATGCAATGAGTAGATGTTTGTTTATAATTTTGATAAGAAATTAGACTTGCATGAAGACGTGTGGCTTCATAGAAAAGACGAATGTCTTCGTGCAAGCGGTGTGTTCACTCAGATGCAATAAGTAGATGTTTATTTCTCACTTTGATAAGAAATTAGACTTGCATGAAGACGTGTGGCTTGATAGAAAACACAAATGTCTTCGTGCAAGCGGTGTGTTCACTCAGATACAATAAGTAGATGTTTGTTTATCATTTTGATAAGAAATTAGACTTGCATGAAGACGTGTGGCTTCATAGAAAAGACAAATGTCTTTGTGCAAGCGGTGTGTTCACTCAGATACAATAAGTAGATGTTTGTTTATCATTTTGATAAGAAATTAGACTTGCATGAAGACGTGTGGCTTGATAGAAAAAAAACAAATAACTTCGTGCAAGCGGTGTGTTCACTCAGATGCAATAAGTAGATGTTTATTTATAATTTTGATAAGAAATTAGACTTGCATTAAAACGTCTGGCTTCATAGAAAAGACAAATGTCTTCGTGCAAGCGGTGTGTTCACTCAGATGCAATAAGTAGATGTTTGTTTATCATTTTGATAAGAAATTAGACTTGTATGAAGACGTGTGGCTTCATAGAAAAGACAAATGTCTTCGTGCAAGCGGTGTGTTCACTCAGATACAATAAGTTGTTTGTTTATCATTTTGATAAGAAATTAGACTTGCATGAAGACGTGTGGCTTCATAGAAAAGACAAATATCTTCGTGCAAGCGGTGTGTTCACTCAGATGCAGTAAGTAGATGTTTATTTATAATTTTGATAAGAAATTAGACTTGCATGAAGACGTGTGGCTTGATAGAAAAGGCAAATGTCTTCCTGCAAGCGGTGTGTTCACTCAGATACAATAAGTAGATGTTTGTTTATCATTTTGATAAGAAATTAGACTTGCATGAAGACGTGTGGTTGATAGAAAAGGCAAATGTCTTCGTACAAGCGGTGTGTTCACTCAGATACAATAAGTAGATGTTTGTTTATCATTTTGATAAGAAATTATAATTGCATGAAGACGTGTGGCTTCATAGAAAAGACAAATGTCTTCGTGCAAGCGGTGTGTTCACTCAGATACAATAAGTAGATGTTTGTTTATCATTTTGATAAGAAATTAGACTTGCATGAAGACGTGTGGCTTGATAGAAAAGACAAATGTCTTCGTGCAAGCGGTGTGTTCACTCAGATGCAATAAGTAGATGTTTGTTTATCATTTTGATAAGAAATTAGACTTGCATGAAGACGTGTGGCTTCATAGAAAAGACAAATGTCTTCGTGCAAGCGGTGTATTCACTCAGATACAATAAGTAGATGTTTGTTTATCATTTTGATAAGAAATTAGACTTGCATGAAGACGTGTGGCTTGATAGAAAAAAAAACAAATAACTTCGTGCAAGCGGTGCGTTCACTCAGATGCAATAAGTAGATGTTTATTTATAATTTTGATAAGAAATTAGACTTGCATGAAAACGTGTGGCTTGATAGAAAAGCCAAATGTCTTCGTGCAAGCGGTGTGTTCACTCAGATGCAATAAGTAGTTGATGTTTTTAATTTTGATAAGAAATTAGACTTGCATGAAGACGTGTGGCTTGATAGAAAACACAAATGTTTTTTTGCAAGCGGTGTGTTCACTCAGATACAATAAGTTGTTTGTTCATCATTTTGATAAGAAATTAGACTTGCATGAAGACGTGTGGCTTCATAGAAAAGACAAATGTCTTTGTGCAAGCGGTGTATTCACTCAGATGCAATGAGTAGATGTTTGTTTATAATTTTGATAAGAAATTAGACTTGCATGAAGACGTGTGGCTTCATAGAAAAGACAAATGTCTTCGTGCAAGCGGTGTGTTCACTCAGATGCAATAAGTAGATGTTTGTTTATCATTTTGATAAGAAATTAGACTTGCATGAAGACGTGTGGTTGATAGAAAAGGCAAATGTCTTCGTACAAGCGGTGTGTTCACTCAGATACAATAAGTAGATGTTTGTTTATCATTTTGATAAGAAATTATAATTGCATGAAGACGTGTGGCTTCATAGAAAAGACAAATGTCTTCGTGCAAGCGGTGTGTTCACTCAGATACAATATGTAGATGTTTGTTTATCATTTTGATAAGAAATTAGACTTGCATGAAGACGTGTGGCTTGATAGAAAAGACAAATGTCTTCGTGCAAGCGGTGTGTTCACTCAGATGCAATAAGTAGATGTTTGTTTATCATTTTGATAAGAAATTAGACTTGCATGAAGACGTGTGGCTTCATAGAAAAGACAAATGTCTTCGTGCAAGCGGTGTATTCACTCAGATACAATAAGTAGATGTTTGTTTATCATTTTGATAAGAAATTAGACTTGCATGAAGACGTGTGGCTTGATAGAAAAAAAACAAATAAATTCGTGCAAGCGGTGCGTTCACTCAGATGCAATAAGTAGATGTTTATTTATAATTTTGATGAGAAATTAGACTTGCATGAAAACGTGTGGCTTGATAGAAAAGCCAAATGTCTTCGTGCAAGCGGTGTGTTCACTCAGATGCAATAAGTAGTTGATGTTTTTAATTTTGATAAGAAATTAGACTTGCATGAAGACGTGTGGCTTGATAGAAAACACAAATGTTTTTTTGCAAGCGGTGTGTTCACTCAGATACAATAAGTTGTTTGTTCATCATTTTGATAAGAAATTAGACTTGCATGAAGACGTGTGGCTTCATAGAAAAGACAAATATCTTCGTGCAAGCGGTGTGTTCACTCAGATGCAATAAGTAGATGTTAGTTTATCATTTTGATAAGAAACTCGACTTGCATGAAGACGTGTTGCTTAATAGAAAACACAAATGTCTTTGTGCAAGCGGTGTTTTCACTCAGATACAAAAAATAGATGTTTGTTTATCATTTTGATAAGAAATTCGACTTGTATGAAGACGTGTGGCTTGATAGAAAACACAAATGTCTTTGTGCAAGCGGTGTGTTCACTCAGATACAATAAGTTGTTCGTTTATCATTTTGATAAGAAATTAGACTTGCATGAAGACGTGTGGCTTCATAGAAAAGACAAATATCTTCGTGCAAGCGGTGTGTTCACTCAGATGCAGTAAGTAGATGTTTATTTATAATTTTGATAAGAAATTAGACTTGCATGAAGACGTGTGGCTTGATAGAAAACACAAATGTCTTTATTCAAGCGGTGTTTTCACTCAGATGCAATAAGTTGTTTATTTATCATTTTGATAGAAAAGCCAAATGTCTTCGTGCAAGCGGTGTGTTAACTCAGATACAATAAGTTGTTTGTTTATCATTTTGATAAGAAATTAGACTTGCATGAAGACGTGTGGCTTGATAGAAAACACAAATGTTTTTTGCAAGCGGTGTGTTCACTCAGATACAATAAGTTGTTCGTTTATCATTTTGATAAGAAATTAGACTTGCATGAAGACGTGTGGCTTCATAGAAAAGACAAATATCTTCGTGCAAGCGGTATGTTCACTCAGATGCAGTAAGTAGATGTTTATTTATAATTTTGATAAGAAATTAGACTTGCATGAAGACGTGTGGCTTCATAGAAAAGACAAATGTCTTCGTGCAAGCGGTGTGTTAACTCAGATGCAATAAGTAAATGATGTTTTTAATTTTGATAAGAAATTAGACTTGCATGAAGACGTGTGGCTTGATAGAAAACACAAATGTTTTTTTGCAATCGGTGTGTTCATTCGGATACAATAAGTTGTTTGTTCATCATTTTGATAAGAAATTAGACTTGCATGAAGACGTGTGGCTTCATAGAAAAGACAAATATCTTCGTGCAAGCGGTGTGTTCACTCAGATGCAGTAATGAGATGTTTATTTATAATTTTGATAAGAAATTAGACTTGCATGAAGACGTGTGGCTTCATAGAAAAGACAAATGTCTTCGTGCAAGCGGTGTGTTCACTCAGATACAATAAGTAGATGTTAGTTTATCATTTTGATAAGAAACTCGACTTGCATGAAGACGTGTGGCTTAATAGAAAACACAAATGTCTTTGTGCAAGCGGTGTTTTCACTCAGATACAAAAAATAGATGTTTGTTTATCATTTTGATAAGAAATTCGACTTGTATGAAGACGTGTGGCTTGATAGAAAACACAAATGTCTTTGTGCAAGCGGTGTGTTCACTCAGATGCAATAAGTAGATGTTTGTTTATCATTTTGATAAGAATTTCGACTTGTATGAAGACGTGTGGCTTGATAGAAAACACAAATGTCTTTGTGCAAGCGGTGTTTTTACTCAGATACAAAAAAATAGATGTTAGTTCATCATTTTGATAAGAAATTTGACTTGCATGAAGACGTGTGGCTTGATAGAAAACACAAATGTCTTTATTCAAGCGGTGTTTTCACTCAGATGCAATAAGTTGTTTATTTATCATTTTGATAGAAAAGCCAAATGTCTTCGTGCAAGCGGTGTGTTAACTCAGATACAATAAGTTGTTTGTTTATCATTTTGATAAGAAATTAGACTTGCATGAAGACGTGTGGCTTCATAGAAAAGACAAATGTCTTTGTGCAAGCGGTGTGTTCACTCAGATACAATAAGTAGATGTTTGTTTATCATTTTGATAAGAAATTAGACTTGCATGAAGACGTGTGGCTTGATAGAAAAAAAACAAATAACTTCGTGCAAGCGGTGTGTTCACTCAGATGCAATAAGTAGATGTTTATTTATAATTTTGATAAGAAATTAGACTTGCCTTTAAACGTGTGGCTTCATAGAAAAGACAAATGTCTTCGTGCAAGCGGTGTGTTCACTCAGATGCAATAAGTAGATGTTTGTTTATCATTTTGATAAGAAATTAGACTTGTATGAAGACGTGTGGCTTCATAGAAAACACAAATGTCTTTGTGCAAGCGGTGTTTTCACTCAGATACATTAAATAGATGTTTGTTTATCATTTTGATAAGAAATTAGACTTGCATGAAGACGTGTGGCTTCATAGAAAAGACAAATATCTTCGTGCAAGCGGTGTGTTCACTCAGATGCAGTAAGTAGATGTTTATTTATAATTTTGATAAGAAATTAGACTTGCATGAAGACGTGTGGCTTGATAGAAAAGGCAAATGTCTTCCTGCAAGCGGTGTGTTCACTCAGATACAATAAGTAGATGTTTGTTTATCATTTTGATAAGAAATTAGACTTGCATGAAGACGTGTGGTTGATAGAAAAGGCAAATGTCTTCGTACAAGCGGTGTGTTCACTCAGATACAATAAGTAGATGTTTGTTTATCATTTTGATAAGAAATTATAATTGCATGAAGACGTGTGGCTTCATAGAAAAGACAAATGTCTTCGTGCAAGCGGTGTGTTCACTCAGATACAATAAGTAGATGTTTGTTTATCATTTTGATAAGAAATTAGACTTGCATGAAGACGTGTGGCTTGATAGAAAAGACAAATGTCTTCGTGCAAGCGGTGTGTTCACTCAGATGCAATAAGTAGATGTTTGTTTATCATTTTGATAAGAAATTAGACTTGCATGAAGACGTGTGGCTTCATAGAAAAGACAAATGTCTTCGTGCAAGCGGTGTATTCACTCAGATACAATAAGTAGATGTTTGTTTATCATTTTGATAAGAAATTAGACTTGCATGAAGACGTGTGGCTTGATAGAAAAAAAAACAAATAACTTCGTGCAAGCGGTGCGTTCACTCAGATGCAATAAGTAGATGTTTATTTATAATTTTGATAAGAAATTAGACTTGCATGAAAACGTGTGGCTTGATAGAAAAGCCAAATGTCTTCGTGCAAGCGGTGTGTTCACTCAGATGCAATAAGTAGTTGATGTTTTTAATTTTGATAAGAAATTAGACTTGCATGAAGACGTGTGGCTTGATAGAAAACACAAATGTTTTTTTGCAAGCGGTGTGTTCACTCAGATACAATAAGTTGTTTGTTCATCATTTTGATAAGAAATTAGACTTGCATGAAGACGTGTGGCTTCATAGAAAAGACAAATATCTTCGTGCAAGCGGTGTGTTCACTCAGATGCAATAAGTAGATGTTAGTTTATCATTTTGATAAGAAACTCGACTTGCATGAAGACGTGTTGCTTTATAGAAAACACAAATGTCTTTGTGCAAGCGGTGTTTTCACTCAGATACAAAAAATAGATGTTTGTTTATCATTTTGATAAGAAATTCGACTTGTATGAAGACGTGTGGCTTGATAGAAAACACAAATGTCTTTGTGCAAGCGGTGTGTTCACTCAGATACAATAAGTTGTTCGTTTATCATTTTGATAAGAAATTAGACTTGCATGAAGACGTGTGGCTTCATAGAAAAGACAAATATCTTCGTGCAAGCGGTGTGTTCACTCAGATGCAGTAAGTAGATGTTTATTTATAATTTTGATAAGAAATTAGACTTGCATGAAGACGTGTGGCTTGATAGAAAACACAAATGTCTTTATTCAAGCGGTGTTTTCACTCAGATGCAATAAGTTGTTTATTTATCATTTTGATAGAAAAGCCAAATGTCTTCGTGCAAGCGGTGTGTTAACTCAGATACAATAAGTTGTTTGTTTATCATTTTGATAAGAAATTAGACTTGCATGAAGACGTGTGGCTTGATAGAAAACACAAATGTTTTTTGCAAGCGGTGTGTTCACTCAGATACAATAAGTTGTTCGTTTATCATTTTGATAAGAAATTAGACTTGCATGAAGACGTGTGGCTTCATAGAAAAGACAAATATCTTCGTGCAAGCGGTATGTTCACTCAGATGCAGTAAGTAGATGTTTATTTATAATTTTGATAAGAAATTAGACTTGCATGAAGACGTGTGGCTTCATAGAAAAGACAAATGTCTTCGTGCAAGCGGTGTGTTAACTCAGATGCAATAAGTAAATGATGTTTTTAATTTTGATAAGAAATTAGACTTGCATGAAGACGTGTGGCTTGATAGAAAACACAAATGTTTTTTTGCAATCGGTGTGTTCATTCGGATACAATAAGTTGTTTGTTCATCATTTTGATAAGAAATTAGACTTGCATGAAGACGTGTGGCTTCATAGAAAAGACAAATATCTTCGTGCAAGCGGTGTGTTCACTCAGATGCAGTAATGAGATGTTTATTTATAATTTTGATAAGAAATTAGACTTGCATGAAGACGTGTGGCTTCATAGAAAAGACAAATGTCTTCGTGCAAGCGGTGTGTTCACTCAGATACAATAAGTAGATGTTAGTTTATCATTTTGATAAGAAACTCGACTTGCATGAAGACGTGTGGCTTAATAGAAAACACAAATGTCTTTGTGCAAGCGGTGTTTTCACTCAGATACAAAAAATAGATGTTTGTTTATCATTTTGATAAGAAATTCGACTTGTATGAAGACGTGTGGCTTGATAGAAAACACAAATGTCTTTGTGCAAGCGGTGTGTTCACTCAGATGCAATAAGTAGATGTTTGTTTATCATTTTGATAAGAATTTCGACTTGTATGAAGACGTGTGGCTTGATAGAAAACACAAATGTCTTTGTGCAAGCGGTGTTTTTACTCAGATACAAAAAAATAGATGTTAGTTCATCATTTTGATAAGAATTTTGACTTGCATGAAGACGTGTGGCTTGATAGAAAACACAAATGTCTTTATTCAAGCGGTGTTTTCACTCAGATGCAATAAGTTGTTTATTTATCATTTTGATAGAAAAGCCAAATGTCTTCGTGCAAGCGGTGTGTTAACTCAGATACAATAAGTTGTTTGTTTATCATTTTGATAAGAAATTAGACTTGCATGAAGACGTGTGGCTTCATAGAAAAGACAAATGTCTTTGTGCAAGCGGTGTGTTCACTCAGATACAATAAGTAGATGTTTGTTTATCATTTTGATAAGAAATTAGACTTGCATGAAGACGTGTGGCTTGATAGAAAAAAAACAAATAACTTCGTGCAAGCGGTGTGTTCACTCAGATGCAATAAGTAGATGTTTATTTATAATTTTGATAAGAAATTAGACTTGCCTTTAAACGTGTGGCTTCATAGAAAAGACAAATGTCTTCGTGCAAGCGGTGTGTTCACTCAGATGCAATAAGTAGATGTTTGTTTATCATTTTGATAAGAAATTAGACTTGTATGAAGACGTGTGGCTTCATAGAAAACACAAATGTCTTTGTGCAAGCGGTGTTTTCACTCAGATACATTAAATAGATGTTTGTTTATCATTTTGATAAGAAATTAGACTTGCATGAAGACGTGTGGCTTCATAGAAAAGACAAATATCTTCGTGCAAGCGGTGTGTTCACTCAGATGCAGTAAGTAGATGTTTATTTATAATTTTGATAAGAAATTAGACTTGCATGAAGACGTGTGGCTTGATAGAAAAGGCAAATGTCTTCCTGCAAGCGGTGTGTTCACTCAGATACAATAAGTAGATGTTTGTTTATCATTTTGATAAGAAATTAGACTTGCATGAAGACGTGTGGTTGATAGAAAAGGCAAATGTCTTCGTACAAGCGGTGTGTTCACTCAGATACAATAAGTAGATGTTTGTTTATCATTTTGATAAGAAATTATAATTGCATGAAGACGTGTGGCTTCATAGAAAAGACAAATGTCTTCGTGCAAGCGGTGTGTTCACTCAGATACAATAAGTAGATGTTTGTTTATCATTTTGATAAGAAATTAGACTTGCATGAAGACGTGTGGCTTGATAGAAAAGACAAATGTCTTCGTGCAAGCGGTGTGTTCACTCAGATGCAATAAGTAGATGTTTGTTTATCATTTTGATAAGAAATTAGACTTGCATGAAGACGTGTGGCTTCATAGAAAAGACAAATGTCTTCGTGCAAGCGGTGTATTCACTCAGATACAATAAGTAGATGTTTGTTTATCATTTTGATAAGAAATTAGACTTGCATGAAGACGTGTGGCTTGATAGAAAAAAAAACAAATAACTTCGTGCAAGCGGTGCGTTCACTCAGATGCAATAAGTAGATGTTTATTTATAATTTTGATAAGAAATTAGACTTGCATGAAAACGTGTGGCTTGATAGAAAAGCCAAATGTCTTCGTGCAAGCGGTGTGTTCACTCAGATGCAATAAGTAGTTGATGTTTTTAATTTTGATAAGAAATTAGACTTGCCTGAAGACGTGTGGCTTGATAGAAAACACAAATGTTTTTTTGCAAGCGGTGTGTTCACTCAGATACAATAAGTTGTTTGTTCATCATTTTGATAAGAAATTAGACTTGCATGAAGACGTGTGGCTTCATAGAAAAGACAAATATCTTCGTGCAAGCGGTGTGTTCACTCAGATGCAATAAGTAGATGTTAGTTTATCATTTTGATAAGAAACTCGACTTGCATGAAGACGTGTTGCTTTATAGAAAACACAAATGTCTTTGTGCAAGCGGTGTTTTCACTCAGATACAAAAAATAGATGTTTGTTTATCATTTTGATAAGAAATTCGACTTGTATGAAGACGTGTGGCTTGATAGAAAACACAAATGTCTTTGTGCAAGCGGTGTGTTCACTCAGATACAATAAGTTGTTCGTTTATCATTTTGATAAGAAATTAGACTTGCATGAAGACGTGTGGCTTCATAGAAAAGACAAATATCTTCGTGCAAGCGGTGTGTTCACTCAGATGCAGTAAGTAGATGTTTATTTATAATTTTGATAAGAAATTAGACTTGCATGAAGACGTGTGGCTTGATAGAAAACACAAATGTCTTTATTCAAGCGGTGTTTTCACTCAGATGCAATAAGTTGTTTATTTATCATTTTGATAGAAAAGCCAAATGTCTTCGTGCAAGCGGTGTGTTAACTCAGATACAATAAGTTGTTTGTTTATCATTTTGATAAGAAATTAGACTTGCATGAAGACGTGTGGCTTGATAGAAAACACAAATGTTTTTTGCAAGCGGTGTGTTCACTCAGATACAATAAGTTGTTCGTTTATCATTTTGATAAGAAATTAGACTTGCATGAAGACGTGTGGCTTCATAGAAAAGACAAATATCTTCGTGCAAGCGGTATGTTCACTCAGATGCAGTAAGTAGATGTTTATTTATAATTTTGATAAGAAATTAGACTTGCATGAAGACGTGTGGCTTCATAGAAAAGACAAATGTCTTCGTGCAAGCGGTGTGTTAACTCAGATGCAATAAGTAAATGATGTTTTTAATTTTGATAAGAAATTAGACTTGCATGAAGACGTGTGGCTTGATAGAAAACACAAATGTTTTTTTGCAATCGGTGTGTTCATTCGGATACAATAAGTTGTTTGTTCATCATTTTGATAAGAAATTAGACTTGCATGAAGACGTGTGGCTTCATAGAAAAGACAAATATCTTCGTGCAAGCGGTGTGTTCACTCAGATGCAGTAATGAGATGTTTATTTATAATTTTGATAAGAAATTAGACTTGCATGAAGACGTGTGGCTTCATAGAAAAGACAAATGTCTTCGTGCAAGCGGTGTGTTCACTCAGATACAATAAGTAGATGTTAGTTTATCATTTTGATAAGAAACTCGACTTGCATGAAGACGTGTGGCTTAATAGAAAACACAAATGTCTTTGTGCAAGCGGTGTTTTCACTCAGATACAAAAAATAGATGTTTGTTTATCATTTTGATAAGAAATTCGACTTGTATGAAGACGTGTGGCTTGATAGAAAACACAAATGTCTTTGTGCAAGCGGTGTGTTCACTCAGATGCAATAAGTAGATGTTTGTTTATCATTTTGATAAGAATTTCGACTTGTATGAAGACGTGTGGCTTGATAGAAAACACAAATGTCTTTGTGCAAGCGGTGTTTTTACTCAGATACAAAAAAATAGATGTTAGTTCATCATTTTGATAAGAAATTTGACTTGCATGAAGACGTGTGGCTTGATAGAAAACACAAATGTCTTTATTCAAGCGGTGTTTTCACTCAGATGCAATAAGTTGTTTATTTATCATTTTGATAGAAAAGCCAAATGTCTTCGTGCAAGCGGTGTGTTAACTCAGATACAATAAGTTGTTTGTTTATCATTTTGATAAGAAATTAGACTTGCATGAAGACGTGTGGCTTCATAGAAAAGACAAATGTCTTTGTGCAAGCGGTGTGTTCACTCAGATACAATAAGTAGATGTTTGTTTATCATTTTGATAAGAAATTAGACTTGCATGAAGACGTGTGGCTTGATAGAAAAAAAACAAATAACTTCGTGCAAGCGGTGTGTTCACTCAGATGCAATAAGTAGATGTTTATTTATAATTTTGATAAGAAATTAGACTTGCCTTTAAACGTGTGGCTTCATAGAAAAGACAAATGTCTTCGTGCAAGCGGTGTGTTCACTCAGATGCAATAAGTAGATGTTTGTTTATCATTTTGATAAGAAATTAGACTTGTATGAAGACGTGTGGCTTCATAGAAAACACAAATGTCTTTGTGCAAGCGGTGTTTTCACTCAGATACATTAAATAGATGTTTGTTTATCATTTTGATAAGAAATTAGACTTGCATGAAGACGTGTGGCTTCATAGAAAAGACAAATATCTTCGTGCAAGCGGTGTGTTCACTCAGATGCAGTAAGTAGATGTTTATTTATAATTTTGATAAGAAATTAGACTTGCATGAAGACGTGTGGCTTGATAGAAAAGGCAAATGTCTTCCTGCAAGCGGTGTGTTCACTCAGATACAATAAGTAGATGTTTGTTTATCATTTTGATAAGAAATTAGACTTGCATGAAGACGTGTGGTTGATAGAAAAGGCAAATGTCTTCGTACAAGCGGTGTGTTCACTCAGATACAATAAGTAGATGTTTGTTTATCATTTTGATAAGAAATTATAATTGCATGAAGACGTGTGGCTTCATAGAAAAGACAAATGTCTTCGTGCAAGCGGTGTGTTCACTCAGATACAATAAGTAGATGTTTGTTTATCATTTTGATAAGAAATTAGACTTGCATGAAGACGTGTGGCTTGATAGAAAAGACAAATGTCTTCGTGCAAGCGGTGTGTTCACTCAGATGCAATAAGTAGATGTTTGTTTATCATTTTGATAAGAAATTAGACTTGCATGAAGACGTGTGGCTTCATAGAAAAGACAAATGTCTTCGTGCAAGCGGTGTGTTCACTCAGATACAATAAGTAGATGTTTGTTTATCATTTTGATAAGAATTTCGACTTGTATGAAGACGTGTGGCTTGATAGAAAACACAAATGTCTTTGTGCAAGCGGTGTTTTTACTCAGATACAAAAAAATAGATGTTAGTTCATCATTTTGATAAGAAATTTGACTTGCATGAAGACGTGTGGCTTGATAGAAAACACAAATGTCTTTATTCAAGCGGTGTTTTCACTCAGATGCAATAAGTTGTTTATTTATCATTTTGATAGAAAAGCCAAATGTCTTCGTGCAAGCGGTGTGTTAACTCAGATACAATAAGTTGTTTGTTTATCATTTTGATAAGAAATTAGACTTGCATGAAGACGTGTGGCTTCATAGAAAAGACAAATGTCTTCGTGCAAGCGGTGTGTTCACTCAGATACAATAAGTAGATGTTAGTTTATCATTTTGATAAGAAACTCGACTTGCATGAAGACGTGTGGCTTAATAGAAAACACAAATGTCTTTGTGCAAGCGGTGTTTTCACTCAGATACAAAAAATAGATGTTTGTTTATCATTTTGATAAGAAATTCGACTTGTATGAAGACGTGTGGCTTGATACAAAACACAAATGTCTTTGTGCAAGCGGTGTGTTCACTCAGATGCAATAAGTAGATGTTTGTTTATCATTTTGATAAGAATTTCGACTTGTATGAAGACGTGTGGCTTGATAGAAAACACAAATGTCTTTGTGCAAGCGGTGTTTTTACTCAGATACAAAAAAATAGATGTTAGTTCATCATTTTGATAAGAAATTTGACTTGCATGAAGACGTGTGGCTTGATAGAAAACACAAATGTCTTTATTCAAGCGGTGTTTTCACTCAGATGCAATAAGTTGTTTATTTATCATTTTGATAGAAAAGCCAAATGTCTTCGTGCAAGCGGTGTGTTAACTCAGATACAATAAGTTGTTTGTTTATCATTTTGATAAGAAATTAGACTTGCATGAAGACGTGTGGCTTCATAGAAAAGACAAATGTCTTTGTGCAAGCGGTGTGTTCACTCAGATACAATAAGTAGATGTTTGTTTATCATTTTGATAAGAAATTAGACTTGCATGAAGACGTGTGGCTTGATAGAAAAAAAACAAATAACTTCGTGCAAGCGGTGTGTTCACTCAGATGCAATAAGTAGATGTTTATTTATAATTTTGATAAGAAATTAGACTTGCCTTTAAACGTGTGGCTTCATAGAAAAGACAAATGTCTTCGTGCAAGCGGTGTGTTCACTCAGATGCAATAAGTAGATGTTTGTTTATCATTTTGATAAGAAATTAGACTTGTATGAAGACGTGTGGCTTCATAGAAAACACAAATGTCTTTGTGCAAGCGGTGTTTTCACTCAGATACATTAAATAGATGTTTGTTTATCATTTTGATAAGAAATTAGACTTGCATGAAGACGTGTGGCTTCATAGAAAAGACAAATATCTTCGTGCAAGCGGTGTGTTCACTCAGATGCAGTAAGTAGATGTTTATTTATAATTTTGATAAGAAATTAGACTTGCATGAAGACGTGTGGCTTGATAGAAAAGGCAAATGTCTTCCTGCAAGCGGTGTGTTCACTCAGATACAATAAGTAGATGTTTGTTTATCATTTTGATAAGAAATTAGACTTGCATGAAGACGTGTGGTTGATAGAAAAGGCAAATGTCTTCGTACAAGCGGTGTGTTCACTCAGATACAATAAGTAGATGTTTGTTTATCATTTTGATAAGAAATTATAATTGCATGAAGACGTGTGGCTTCATAGAAAAGACAAATGTCTTCGTGCAAGCGGTGTGTTCACTCAGATACAATAAGTAGATGTTTGTTTATCATTTTGATAAGAAATTAGACTTGCATGAAGACGTGTGGCTTGATAGAAAAGACAAATGTCTTCGTGCAAGCGGTGTGTTCACTCAGATGCAATAAGTAGATGTTTGTTTATCATTTTGATAAGAAATTAGACTTGCATGAAGACGTGTGGCTTCATAGAAAAGACAAATGTCTTCGTGCAAGCGGTGTGTTCACTCAGATACAATAAGTAGATGTTTGTTTATCATTTTGATAAGAATTTCGACTTGTATGAAGACGTGTGGCTTGATAGAAAACACAAATGTCTTTGTGCAAGCGGTGTTTTTACTCAGATACAAAAAAATAGATGTTAGTTCATCATTTTGATAAGAAATTTGACTTGCATGAAGACGTGTGGCTTGATAGAAAACACAAATGTCTTTATTCAAGCGGTGTTTTCACTCAGATGCAATAAGTTGTTTATTTATCATTTTGATAGAAAAGCCAAATGTCTTCGTGCAAGCGGTGTGTTAACTCAGATACAATAAGTTGTTTGTTTATCATTTTGATAAGAAATTAGACTTGCATGAAGACGTGTGGCTTCATAGAAAAGACAAATGTCTTTGTGCAAGCGGTGTGTTCACTCAGATACAATAAGTAGATGTTTGTTTATCATTTTGATAAGAAATTAGACTTGCATGAAGACGTGTGGCTTGATAGAAAAAAAACAAATAACTTCGTGCAAGCGGTGTGTTCACTCAGATGCAATAAGTAGATGTTTATTTATAATTTTGATAAGAAATTAGACTTGCCTTTAAACGTGTGGCTTCATAGAAAAGACAAATGTCTTCGTGCAAGCGGTGTGTTCACTCAGATGCAATAAGTAGATGTTTGTTTATCATTTTGATAAGAAATTAGACTTGTATGAAGACGTGTGGCTTCATAGAAAACACAAATGTCTTTGTGCAAGCGGTGTTTTCACTCAGATACATTAAATAGATGTTTGTTTATCATTTTGATAAGAAATTAGACTTGCATGAAGACGTGTGGCTTCATAGAAAAGACAAATATCTTCGTGCAAGCGGTGTGTTCACTCAGATGCAGTAAGTAGATGTTTATTTATAATTTTGATAAGAAATTAGACTTGCATGAAGACGTGTGGCTTGATAGAAAAGGCAAATGTCTTCCTGCAAGCGGTGTGTTCACTCAGATACAATAAGTAGATGTTTGTTTATCATTTTGATAAGAAATTAGACTTGCATGAAGACGTGTGGTTGATAGAAAAGGCAAATGTCTTCGTACAAGCGGTGTGTTCACTCAGATACAATAAGTAGATGTTTGTTTATCATTTTGATAAGAAATTATAATTGCATGAAGACGTGTGGCTTCATAGAAAAGACAAATGTCTTCGTGCAAGCGGTGTGTTCACTCAGATACAATAAGTAGATGTTTGTTTATCATTTTGATAAGAAATTAGACTTGCATGAAGACGTGTGGCTTGATAGAAAAGACAAATGTCTTCGTGCAAGCGGTGTGTTCACTCAGATGCAATAAGTAGATGTTTGTTTATCATTTTGATAAGAAATTAGACTTGCATGAAGACGTGTGGCTTCATAGAAAAGACAAATGTCTTCGTGCAAGCGGTGTATTCACTCAGATACAATAAGTAGATGTTTGTTTATCATTTTGATAAGAAATTAGACTTGCATGAAGACGTGTGGCTTGATAGAAAAAAAACAAATAACTTCGTGCAAGCGGTGCGTTCACTCAGATGCAATAAGTAGATGTTTATTTATAATTTTGATAAGAAATTAGACTTGCATGAAAACGTGTGGCTTGATAGAAAAGCCAAATGTCTTCGTGCAAGCGGTGTGTTCACTCAGATGCAATAAGTAGTTGATGTTTTTAATTTTGATAAGAAATTAGACTTGCATGAAGACGTGTGGCTTGATAGAAAACACAAATGTTTTTTTGCAAGCGGTGTGTTCACTCAGATACAATAAGTTGTTTGTTCATCATTTTGATAAGAAATTAGACTTGCATGAAGACGTGTGGCTTCATAGAAAAGACAAATATCTTCGTGCAAGCGGTGTGTTCACTCAGATGCAATAAGTAGATGTTAGTTTATCATTTTGATAAGAAACTCGACTTGCATGAAGACGTGTTGCTTAATAGAAAACACAAATGTCTTTGTGCAAGCGGTGTTTTCACTCAGATACAAAAAATAGATGTTTGTTTATCATTTTGATAAGAAATTCGACTTGTATGAAGACGTGTGGCTTGATAGAAAACACAAATGTCTTTGTGCAAGCGGTGTGTTCACTCAGATACAATAAGTTGTTCGTTTATCATTTTGATAAGAAATTAGACTTGCATGAAGACGTGTGGCTTCATAGAAAAGACAAATATCTTCGTGCAAGCGGTGTGTTCACTCAGATGCAGTAAGTAGATGTTTATTTATAATTTTGATAAGAAATTAGACTTGCATGAAGACGTGTGGCTTGATAGAAAACACAAATGTCTTTATTCAAGCGGTGTTTTCACTCAGATGCAATAAGTTGTTTATTTATCATTTTGATAGAAAAGCCAAATGTCTTCGTGCAAGCGGTGTGTTAACTCAGATACAATAAGTTGTTTGTTTATCATTTTGATAAGAAATTAGACTTGCATGAAGACGTGTGGCTTGATAGAAAACACAAATGTTTTTTGCAAGCGGTGTGTTCACTCAGATACAATAAGTTGTTCGTTTATCATTTTGATAAGAAATTAGACTTGCATGAAGACGTGTGGCTTCATAGAAAAGACAAATATCTTCGTGCAAGCGGTATGTTCACTCAGATGCAGTAAGTAGATGTTTATTTATAATTTTGATAAGAAATTAGACTTGCATGAAGACGTGTGGCTTCATAGAAAAGACAAATGTCTTCGTGCAAGCGGTGTGTTAACTCAGATGCAATAAGTAAATGATGTTTTTAATTTTGATAAGAAATTAGACTTGCATGAAGACGTGTGGCTTGATAGAAAACACAAATGTTTTTTTGCAATCGGTGTGTTCATTCGGATACAATAAGTTGTTTGTTCATCATTTTGATAAGAAATTAGACTTGCATGAAGACGTGTGGCTTCATAGAAAAGACAAATATCTTCGTGCAAGCGGTGTGTTCACTCAGATGCAGTAATGAGATGTTTATTTATAATTTTGATAAGAAATTAGACTTGCATGAAGACGTGTGGCTTGATAGAAAAGACAAATGTCTTCGTGCAAGCGGTGTGTTCACTCAGATACAATAAGTAGATGTTAGTTTATCATTTTGATAAGAAACTCGACTTGCATGAAGACGTGTGGCTTAATAGAAAACACAAATGTCTTTGTGCAAGCGGTGTTTTCACTCAGATACAAAAAATAGATGTTTGTTTATCATTTTGATAAGAAATTCGACTTGTATGAAGACGTGTGGCTTGATAGAAAACACAAATGTCTTTGTGCAAGCGGTGTGTTCACTCAGATGCAATAAGTAGATGTTTGTTTATCATTTTGATAAGAATTTCGACTTGTATGAAGACGTGTGGCTTGATAGAAAACACAAATGTCTTTGTGCAAGCGGTGTTTTTACTCAGATACAAAAAAATAGATGTTAGTTCATCATTTTGATAAGAAATTTGACTTGCATGAAGACGTGTGGCTTGATAGAAAACACAAATGTCTTTATTCAAGCGGTGTTTTCACTCAGATGCAATAAGTTGTTTATTTATCATTTTGATAGAAAAGCCAAATGTCTTCGTGCAAGCGGTGTGTTAACTCAGATACAATAAGTTGTTTGTTTATCATTTTGATAAGAAATTAGACTTGCATGAAGACGTGTGGCTTGATAGAAAACACAAATGTTTTTTGCAAGCGGTGTGTTCACTCAGATACAATAAGTTGTTCGTTTATCATTTTGATAAGAAATTAGACTTGCATGAAGACGTGTGGCTTCATAGAAAAGACAAATATCTTCGTGCAAGCGGTGTGTTCACTCAGATGCAGTAAGTAGATGTTTATTTATAATTTTGATAAGAAATTAGACTTGCATGAAGACGTGTGGCTTCATAGAAAAGACAAATGTCTTCGTGCAAGCGGTGTGTTCACTCAGATGCAATAAGTAGATGTTAGTTTATCATTTTGATAAGAAATTCGACTTGCATGAAGACTTGTGGCTTCATAGAAAACACAAATGTCTTTGTGCAAGCGGTGTTTTCACTCAGATACATTAAATAGATGTTTGTTTATCATTTTGATAAGAAATTAGACTTGCATGAACTCGATTCTATGGCGCTCATTGGTGGCCACTCAGCTATTTTACAACTCTGTTCAACTCTGTTCTTCTTGTACAGTACGACTACACCGTTTATGATACAAACTTGTGATAAAGCAGTCTTTGTGCTCTTCCAGAATGAAATGATAAGAGGCTTCATACACATAATATATATATATATATATATATATATATATTATGTGTAGACGATAATCACTTCTCATTTTCCCGTCCCCGCGAGCGGTTGCCCCTTTCCGCGCTCCCTCGAATGACCACCCGACGACAATGAAAGTCACCGCCGCCGCCGCTCGGAGATGAGTTTCTGTGGAGTATCAACTGATTTTCGAATTGAGGCCGTTCACTGTGAGACGATAAGGCGACGCCGATTAAGCCTGTTGGGAGTGCACTAGTAGGGCGAAGCGCGGATTCTCGATTGGAGGAAAAGAAGGTACAAAGCGAAATCGAACTGAAGGGCGACGGCGGCACCCGCGACCGGAAGAGAAGTACGTCACTGTTATCGATCGATGTCCGGAGCCGTTCACTGTGAGACGATAAGGAGGAGCCGAATAAGCCTGTTGGGAGTGCACTAGTGGGTAACTCACGGATTTCTTTGATTTCGCAACGTGATGATGACGAATGGATCAACCGTAAGCAAGTATGCAAATGGTCGAGAGAAGTTCGAGAACGTTCGACGTTAGAGGCAACGTGGTCCATATGGCTCACGCGTTCAAAGACGAATCAAGGCCGCATACTCTATATGGAAGAAGGAAGAAGATTCTCGAAAGATGCTACCCACCGGATGAGGCTTTGCTATAGGGAGCAATACCCTCCAAGGACCCATCCGGGGACTAAACACTAAACCTTTGTACATTCCGCACCAGTTTGTATTTCGTGTTTTGTGTTTTGTCTGCGCCTATGGATAAACCATTATTATCTTCCCATTCCTTATACGGAGCTCCAATTCGACCAGGTCCTTTCGGTCTCCAAAGAATGACTTTCTTACTCCAGCGGTCATCGGTAGCTGTCAGCATTTTCCTAGCGAACTTGAACTTTCTTTCCCTGGCTTCTTGTACAACGTCCCGTAGTCGCGTCTGCCTCCTAATCACATTGGAAGGTATATGGTCGAGAAGCGAAATTCCGAGAATTTGTCGCTCCATTTTTCTTTGAACTGTCCGTAGTCGTATGAGGTCCTCCTTTCTCATTCCCCAGCTTTCGCATCCATACGTTAGGCATGGCAGCACTCCTTGTCGAAAAACTTTTCTCTTGAGGTTCATTGGAGCACGGGGCAGTCGTAGGAAGTGTGCGTGTCGGTGGAAAGCCGCCCATCCAGATTGTATCCTTCGGGTCAGTTCGTCCTCCCGCTCATCCTTATCGCAGCTCAGCACTTGTCCCAGGTACACAAACTCTTGCACGTAGTCGATTGGTTCCTTCTCCAACTTGATCGGTGGCCTCGCCCGGGACGTCGTCATAACCACTGTCTTCTTTCGGTTGATAGCCAATCCAAACTCCTTGCTAGTCTTCGCCACTTCTCTCAGCATCTTCGTAGCTCCTTCAGCCGTCGTCGCGAACAGCGCCACATCATCGGCGTATGCCAAATGGGTCAGTCTCTTCCCGTCGATGTTGATGCCAGCTCCTCGAAATTCGAAGAGGACCTTCTTGTATACTTCGGCTAGCACAGCATTGAAGATGTACGGGGAACAGGGACATCCTTGGCGCGCTCCTTTGCTTACTTCGATTTCTGCTTTCTCCTTCCGCACTGCAATTCTTGTCTTTCCAGCTCGATAAACCGCTTGCATGACTCGGACATATGCAGCATCCACTCCGTGTCTCTCCAGCGCGGCCCACGCGTCCTCGAATTCGATAGAGTCGTAGGCTTTGCTATAGTCAATGAAGACTATATAGAGGTTTTTCTTGTAGCGGTACGACTTATAAATCAATTCGCGTGTCGTCAGGATGTGGTCTGCACATGCGAATCCGCTCCTGAATCCGGCTTGCTCCACAGGTTGGTGTTCCTCGAGGGTGAGCTGCGTTCGAGAGAGAATGCAGCGCATCATCAGTTTCAGAATCGTACTGGAAACGGCGACCGGACGGTAGTTGGAGATATCGGCAGTGTCCCCCTTCTTGAACAGAAGAGCGACAATCGAATCGGCCATCATGTCCCCGACTTCTCCTTTCTCCACACACGTGTTAAACAAGTTGCATAGCATCGTGATAATAGAGTCCGGCGAGTTCAGCAGCATCTCCGTACTAATGAAGTCGGGACCAGAGGCGACCTTCCTCTTCATCCGTTGTAATACTTGTCGGACTTCTGTGGGCGTGAATGGCGTCGGCAGTGGTGTAGATACAGCAATGGTGGGCGTCGGTTGTCTTACAGTTCGAAATAAGCCGTTGTAGAACGTCGTAATGATCTCCTTCAGCTCCGGTAAGTTTGATGTGACCGTGCCGTCGGGTAGTCGTAGTCGGCCCAGCACTTGTCTTGTAACTTCGTTCTTCCGCAGCTCCTTCTTCGAGGCAATGCCTTTCTGATACAGTCGCAAGTGGTGTTCTTCAAGTTCTTGACGAAATCTTGACCTTATCTCCCTGTTGATTTGGGAGAGTCGGGCCAGAGAGTGTGTGTCCGTCTTCTGCAGCAGTGGGCGTCTCTCCTCGAACATGGCCAGCGTCTCGTCAGATATCCTCCGTGGTGCTGGCTCTTCCGTGGTAGACATGCGTTCTGCCTCCCGTATTCTGATGCATATGTCGTTGTACATTATGGTCGTGTCGTCGGTGTGTTGTGGTGGGTGAGCAAGCACGTTTCCCTCAAGTCCAGATTTGAATAGAGACCAGTCACGTACGAAGTTCATTTTCCGTCGCCGAGTGAAGTGGGGCGGTAGGGTTGTCTGTAGGCGTAGTCGAATCAGGCGATGGTCACTTTTGAAGGGGAATCGGTCGATCACACTGCAGTTGACCACTCCATGCAAAGAGCGCAACAGGAAATAGTCTATCTGCGTGCGTGAGCTTCCGGTAGGATGTCTCCAGGTCCAGCGGCGCACGTTCCGCGTCCGTTGAAAGGTATTCGCGGCTCTCCATGCTCCGGCTTCCATCCAAGCAGCTAGTTCATGTCCTCGCGTATTCCTAGTCCCATAACCGTACAGGCCGCAGCATCTCTCGAGAGTGTTGATGCGGCCTCCGAGCTGTGCGTTCCAGTCGCCGATGAGCAGAGTGCGGAAACGCCGGCTACCCCCGGGACTAGCCCCCGATTGCAGCGCGACGCCACCATGCCTACCCCTCCGGTTGGCTCTTGCGCCGGGGAAAGAGGGGCGGGTGCACTCGCTCACCAGCTCAAGTTCGTGTTCGTATTCGGTAGGTGAGAACGCAGAGTGCGGCATGTGAACAGAGACCAGTCGTAGAGTGTATCCCGGCATTTGGAGATCCATGTAGCAAATCCTCTCCGAGACGGGTTCGAAGTGTTTCACTAGTGGCTGCATTGTGCGGGGCGACAATGAAGCCCACGCCGTAGTGCAGTGATGACGTGAAATATAGGTCACAATTAGATCGGGTCATCAGCAATTGGCCGGAGCCAGTACGCCTCACCTCACTAACTGCGACCACGTCGAATTTCACTAGCTCCAGGGCCTTCTCCAGATTGTCCAGGCGTTCGTCAGAACAGAGTGACTGACAATTGAGGGCGCAGATGTTGATTGCAGCCATCTCTCGAGCTTCTCCGCGCCGGCTCAGTGGTTTTCTTGTCCAGGCGTTCGCCTCATCCCAGGGATAGTAGTCTAACTCATTCGAG
>CAWZYM010000300.1:0-77500 GCA_963966185.1 Rhabditoides inermis | reverse complement strand
GAACAGTTCTGAAACAGTAGAATGAGAGAAGGAGTGAGAGACCTCTTGAATGACGTCATAGTCCAGTTGCCCTGAGGCGTAGTCGCCGTCTCGATTCCATTTCCGAGGGCGATCGTTCCCTTGGGATGGAGGATGGAAACCGTCCACGAAGCCTAAACATAGAATTGTTAAAATGAACTATCGAGATGATTTTATACCTTGAAGTTGGGTTCATCGAAACAGGGGACTACTCGGCGCGCTGACTGCGGCTCCATTTGGGTGACGGCGACGAACCTAGAGAGAGGGAATCTCTCTCTCTCCTTCTCTCTCTCTCTCTCTCTCTCTCTCTCTCCCCTCTCCTACCTCTGTGTTCCATCCTCGTCTCTATACCGTGAGTATTACAGTCCCGCCATTCCATCTTCCGTTGTCGGATCGTTTATCACACCGGCGTATTTGATCTTGAAAAAATGTATCCATAAAAAAATGAGACTTTTATTTTAATTCACCATCAGAGTGACGATGTCGTTTTTCTTGAGGTGTTCTGGGAGAAGGAGAGTGAGCTTCTCCAGGGAAGGATCGAGGGTGTACTGAAAGAGAGGGTGGAGAAAGAGAGAAAGAGAGAGGGGAGAGAGAGAACGAGAGAGAGAGAGAGAGAGAGAGAGAGAGAGAGAGAGAGACGCTCATATTGCTGATCCTGATAGATCTCATCTGATCCACGTCTCCCACAAAGAGTTTGAAGGATGAGGGATTGTAGGTGAGGTTCTTGGACGAGAGAACAACTTCGGACGTAGGAGACATGACGGACATCTGAAATGGATCTCTCTCCTACACCGTCTCTCTCTCTCACACACACCGTTATCTGCACTTCTCCCTGGAACGTAAACCTCTGCTCATCCGGGAATTCCACGAATCCAGGCAGGAATGTCTGTATGGAGAGATTGTATTCGAGTGGCTTCAGAGAAGTCGGGAGCCGACGATCCGCCCACGTGACGAGAAAAGGGCTGCAAGAGGGGTACTGTAGCGGTAGTACTGTAGGCTGGTATAGTGTATGTACTATTCAAACCTGTGGTATCGGGAGCGTCCGTTGCGATGGATAGAGTAGTATGCGGAGAGGAAGAAGAGAAAGTGGAGAGAGGAGTGGACGAGTCTTCGCCAGGAATGGAGACAGAGACGTCACCGAGCTGAAAAGAGAAGTAGGATGTGTTCTGGTTTGTGCAGTGTGTTGTCATCATGATCAAAGCAGACATGTCTAGATCGGTGTGTTTTGTGTTTACCCCTCAATGTCTACTACTTCTCGGAAGTGAGAGCGGTGAGGCAGCATGTCATCATGAATCGGACACTGATGACACGGAATAAGAAAGGGTTGCGGACATCTGATATATCCATAACTAATCTGTTATCCAAAAAAAAATCCAAATGTCATTAAGACATAAATTGTAAGTCGAAAAAGAGCCACAGGAAGTCACATACACTGCGATAGAACGGATGTGATCAAAAAATTTAAATGCTAGGAAATTTACTTGCCTTATAAATCTGCCAGGAGACAAGTCCGGCCGAAATGAGCAGTAGAAGGAGAATGAAGAGGGCGAGGGGAGAACACGAGGGGGAACGCTGCAAGAAACTCTCTCTCTCTCTCTCTCTCTCTCTCCTCTCTCCCCCCTCTCTCCTCCTCTCCCCCTCTCTCTCTCTCTCTCTCTTTCTCTCTCTTTCTCTCTTCCTCTGACCTTCTTCTCCCCGACGTCGTTGACGTCTATCTTGACAGACGGGGGCGACTCCGACGACGTGCTTTCGGCTGCCATCCGATGCGAGATGGGACGGTGGAAATGCCAATGGGAACGAGTGGTTTCTATTGTGGATGCTTCTCGACTCGACCAGTGTGCTTTGATCGGGAGGGTGACTTCGGTGCTGGATCAAAACTCATAGCTCAATAGATATGTGTGTATGTTCTGTTGTATTGTCTTATACATTTTGTGTTGTCTCATACATTCCCATCATCCGGAGGAATCGTTTGTCTTTCTGACCACACTAATCGTGAGTTCGCAAAAGTGCATCTGACTGCTCGTCTAGCCAGCTCTCTTCGCGCCGTGCGTTCTTTCGCAGGTGACGCAAAACCGAACGGCGCTTTGAGATCGCGAACAGAATTCGTCGGTTTATAACCATAGTACCAAGGTACGCTACAGTTCTGACCTGTGTTTCTGCGTAGTGTTAGAAAACTGCAATTTTTTGCACAGCACTCGTCCGGGGTATCCGGGAGTGCAACAAGGAACACATTTGTAAACTTTATCTGATCAACGTTGTCGGAATGTCTAAAAACCAGATTCGCGTTGTAGAGAATGTTTTTAGAGTTTACCGGGCTGTGAGATGGATGCATTCTTCAACTTGCCAAAGTGGACCAACAAGGCAGAACTTTCCGATGTTGCTGAGCTGCCCGGTCTTCTCACTCTCCGTATTCAGCTCTTTCAACATGCTTCCAACCTCTGCCGTAGTCTCCTATAGCCTCTGTTCTCAAGTTCACGAAAAGGACTTCCACTGCGGCAGTCACAAGCACTGGAGAGACCGGGTTGCTCTATGCACTTCGTTCACATCGTTTGTTTTTGTAACCTTTTTTCTTGAATTGCTTTTTCTCCTCTCACAATGATTTTTTTTTAAATTCGAACCTGCTCTGTCCTCATTGCGCGGCTATGCTGCCGTCGGGTTCAGTCGCGTCGCTCGTCTTCGCGAGGGGCCGCCTCGTCCGGCCCTTCGTGGGTGGTCCCGGCGATGTGGGTGGTCTTCGTCACATCTCCACATCCACACAGCGTGAGTGTGTACTACTGCTACCTTTGTTAAAGGGTATGGTAGGAATACGGTGGTTAGATAGGATTACCGTAACGTACAGTACTTCAGTGTTGATCCGCGGTCGTTGGCTGGCAACGCGTGAGAGACTGGAGGAAGAGTGGAGGGAGTTGCGGGAGTGGAGAGAGTGGAGGAGGGAGAAGAAGATGGAGCAGTGGAGGGAGCAGGTGGGGGAGAGAGAGGAAGAGAGAGAGAGACTGCCTAGGAGAAGAAGCGCGGCGCTGCCCGCTGGCGCAGTCTGCGTCGGGAGTTCGGTGCGTGGCGTGAGCGTCGGCGGGAGAGGAAGAGGGAGCGGAGACTGTGGGAGAACGACGGCCAAGTTTACTACAAGGTGTACTGCTGTGCGGTGCTGCTGGCTGTCGCCTATCCCCTCCTCCTCCTTCTCTCCACACTCGACCTGCCCATGACACAGGTTGGTGGTTCTGCTTCCGTTATGGTTCCCTGGTTTCCTAAAGGTGCGGTCAGTCTCTTCGAAAACCGTTCGGGAGTGTTTCGAAGGCATAGCAAGGCATTCCGAAGTGTTCGGGAGTGTTCGGGAGTATTTCGAAGGCAATTCGGGAGTGATCTGGGGGCGATTCGAAAGGCAATTCCGAAGTGTTTCGGAGGCATTCGGGGGTGTTTCGAAGAGACTGACCGCAACTTTACTTGCAGAGCCGCACGCTCTCCTTCGACGAGTTTCACTCTTGTTTCGAGGCGGGTCGAGTGGAGTGGATGGTGCTGTGCCCCAGGAAGGCAGTGTTCAGTGTGGCTGAGGAGGGCGGAGGGGTGAGAGAGAGAGGGAGGGAGGGAGGGAGATAGAGAGAGATGGAGAGTGTCTTGTTGCAGACGACCGTGTGCTGCTTCCCGTACTCTTCTCGGGGCGAGTTCCGCCGCCGCTCCCTTCCCCGTCTCATCCACAATCTCGCCCTCTCCCCCGCCGCACCCAAGGAGGTCGACGTGGTCGACAGCGAGCAGTGCCTGCTTTGGTCTGTCTACATCTCACTCTCCCCCCTCTCTTCACTGTTTCGATTTCATTATGTTACATGTTGTTCAGCCATGCACACTTATATTCCCTTTCTCTCCAGGCCGCTCACCATCCTGTCGGCTCTCCTCTGCTGTGTGTCTGCTCCACGCGCCTATCCCCTCGTCCAGCTCTTTGCAATGCTGCACTTGAATGGCAAGGCGCAGCAGGCGATCGATGATATTTGAAAACACCGTTGATTAGTGTACTCGTATTGAATAAATTGTACTCGTGTTTAGTTTTCTTATTGATGATTTTTAAAATTTTAATGAAAAAAATAGCTGGGGCGTGGCGGGACCAATTTATCTTACGGTAATCGCTACCGCGCGCAGCGGTTGCGGCGCGTTTCTGTCCGGCGCGTTCCATTTTCAATGTTTTGCACTTTATTTCTTTGTTGTTGAGGAGGTTTTGTTGTTATACATGTAACTTTGTTAATGTATATTTCGTTGTAGGCGGTGCACAGCTCCGGTTCAACAGAAGGAGAACCATGGCGGTGAGTAAAAAGCTCTATTTTTGTCATTGAGAAAATTTATCGATCTCTCTTCTTGAAAGGGAACAGTTTTTTGCCCTTTCTGTGTTTGCAGTACTTACAACATGTTTCAGTACAACAATTACGGAAGCTATGGCTATGGAGGAAGCGAGCAAGCTGCCGACACTGCCGGCGCGTATAATCCTCGTTACCACTTTCAGGTGAGTAATTGCTGTTTGATTTGTGTTCCTTGTTTACGTTTAACCATTATGTCGATACGTTGTTATTATTGTATCTATTGATATATCTCATCTTCTTCTTACAGGCGGCGCAATCTGCCGGATTTCACATGGGCAGCGAGGACGCGCAGCCCAGAACACTGTAAGTGGTTGTCAGCGATTCTAGAACATTCGATTGGGTGATTCGAATCTTTAGGTACGTTGGTAACCTTGATCCGTCGGTGACGGAGGAGTTTGTCGCCACTCTATTCGGACAGATCGGAGTCGTCACCAAGACGAAAGTCATCTTTGATGTGAGTCGCACTATCGATCCGGCCTAATCCGATTTCAGCAAATGTGTGCTTCAAGTGGTATGGGGCAAGAAAGCGCGGTAAACATTTACTCATTTGACCGTTACTTTTCTTTGGCGAGTTCTTGTTTGATGTTGCATCTTCTTTCTTATTTGCATATTTGATTTTGTTATCCGCACTCACTTCTTCTCTCACAGATGCGGCAGAATGGATGAATGTGTCGCAGATCCGGCTGCGGTGAAATGGGTCGACGCCGCTACGGCTCTCTCTAAGTATCCTTTCACTCATTACTTTTCCATTCTTTTATTATTTTTCGCGCAGTAGTTGTAGGTGCGTAGCAAGGATTCTCGTAGGGTGTGTTGCGCAAGAGTGTGATGATCACACATTGAGGGTGCGTCCACAGGTTTGGAGACGGTCGCACGTTCTCTCCATGCACTTACTGTTGTATGTTTAGGGGCAGAACGACCCGTACGCTTTCGTCGAGTTCTCGGAGCACAGCATGGCCGCCCAGGCACTCAACACCATGAACCGACGCTGTCTTCTCGAGAAGGTACGTTTAAAATACATGAGACATGACCCTGTTCCAATTTACTATGGTTTCGCATTTTCAGGAGATGAAGGTGAACTGGGCTACTGAGCCTGGAAGTCTCGCGCCCAAGGTCGACACAAGCAGTGAGTGTTTTTGTCTGGTCATGGGTGCAGTGTGACCGAATCTGGCCTTCAATCCATTTCCAATTTCCCCTTTCTCTCAGAAGTACTGAAGGGGACGCAACACTGTTGAAACATTTTTTTACTGATGTTTTTCAGAGCACTTCCATGTGTTTGTGGGCGATCTTTCTCCGGAAATCGACAACAAGACGCTGCGCGATGCGTTCGTGTCTTTCGGAGACATCAGGTTCGCTGGAGTCGTAGCGCTCTTTGAGCTTGTCACTTCCTTTCGTCTTAAACCGCACCGCTACCACTTGTCGCGGACGTGTTGTTTTTATTGTGCCTTGACCGATACGCTATTCTTATCGCTGTATGACCCGTCATTATCTCTACTGATTTGAAATATTGACGGCTTTCCTTTTTATTCATGTCTACGTAGAACGTCAATGAACGATTGTTTTGCAGTGATGCAAAGGTGATCCGCGATCAGATGACACTCAAGTCGAAGGGCTACGGATTTGTCTCGTACCCTAAGAGAGAGGTGTGTACCGTGTAGAAATATCATCGAAGATGAAACAAACAAAAAAACGTGGCCTGGTCATTAATTTATTGGTTTCAGGAGGCGGAGAGGGCGATCGAGCAGATGAACGGTCAGTGGCTCGGCCGTCGCACTATCCGCACGAACTGGGCTACTCGCAAGCCGGGAGATGCCGGACCTGGTGGACCCGGAGGCAGCAGCGGAGGTGGCGGCGGCGGACACAACCGCATCGCCGATCTCTCGTTTGATGACATAATGAACATGACCAGCGCTGACAACACGAGCGTCTACATTGGCAACATCCCCTCCAACATCTCCGGTAAGTCGCGGAGATCGGGGATTACAACCATGTTCATCTCTTAGACAACGACATCCGCACCTCGTTCTGCTCGTTTGGCCAGATCGAGGAGGTGCGCGTGTTCCGCGCGCAGGGCTACGCTTTCTGCCGCTACAACAAGAAGGAGTCGGCGGCGCAAGCGATCATGCAGATGAACGGACAGGAGCTGATGGGACAGCAGATGCGCTGCAGCTGGGGCAAGAGCGAGTACCAGAAGACGCAGGGCCAGCAGCAGAACACGAGCTACAACTACGGGGCGGGCGCGTACGGCTACGGCAGCCAGGCGAGCCAGCAGCAGGGGGCCGGGTACGGACAGGCGGCACAGGGCGCACAGGTGAGTCACTGCGCTACTGCGCAGGAGGAGGAGAGTAGAAGGTGGATCAGTTGGCAGTCGTATGTTGACACGATCCATTTCAGGCCGGCGGCAACAACCAGAACTCGCAGCAGCAGTATTGGCAGTACTTCCAGCAGTACTACAACAACCCGCAAGCGTACCAGCAGTACCAGCAGCAGTGGCAGCAAGGCCAGCAGGGTCAGGCGGGCGGTCAGGGAGGACACGGGGGACAGGGCGGATATGGGGGAGGAGGAGCGCACCACTAGACAGACGAGTGAGAGTCGCGCTGCGCGACACCAAGTTGTGTGCACCACATTTTATGTTCAACGTTTGTAAGTTAATAATATTGTTGTATTTTGGATTTTGACTTGATAAAGATTGTTCCAACGTGGTAATAAGTTATGTTTATACAATATGCACATGTTGATTGGTTACGTCTGTTTACTCCTTCTGGGGAGGGTGCTGGAACTGGGGGGCAGCCCATCGGTGGCCGATTCCGTCATGACGGTTCAGCTTGAGAGACGGAGAGTGGCGACCACAGCTCTGAACAAGCATGGTAGGGTACTGTGGGAATAGGCATACTGTACCTCAAGTGCGCGCAGCTCTGCCTTGGAGGACTCGTCGAGAGCATCGAAGATTGCCTTCTCCTGCTCCCGGAGAGCGTGGATCTTATCGTGAGCGGCGCGCGCAGCCGAAGAGAGCGCTTCCACCTAGAGTACTGTAGGATATGATTAGGGTTACTGTACGTACCTTCTTCTGGAACTCCTTCTTCTCCTCCTCGCTCATTTCGCAGTGGTGGGGAGGCATCGTGTCTGGAAGATATGAATCAATGGGAAAAAGTGAAATTGAGAACGTGATAAATTATGAAGTGAGACGATTGGAGGGGCACGGACCGGGGACGCCCTTTTATATCAGGCGCGTTGGCATGTGCGATGTGTGTTCCACTTTTTCTTGTTTGCCTGGTGCGTGTTATCTGTGTTGCGTCGCGATGCCTGCGCTCTCCCGGTTCACCGTGCTCTTTCTCTACTCTCTGTCCATACCCAGCCGTCGCCGATCCTTCACCCAGAGACTGTGTGAATCATTTCACATCGTTGAAATACATCTCTAGCAGAGCTATGCACCATGTGAAAGAGATCGCGAGAGGATCAGAGAACGCGCAAACACACATAAAGACTATTTATTACGCGCGTGAATCACGTCATATATAGCAATCCACCTCTGCAAACATACCGTCTTCGAAAAGCACAAAAGTCTACAAATACAACAATGGGGGAAGGGGATTCAGAATCGCAATAGAGACAGCAATCAACAACCTATGGACTACACAAACCACGTCAAGTTACATGTAAAGAGGAACATTTTGGGAATAAGAGAGCGGGAGACAGAGGAGCGCATCCACACAAGAGTCGAAATGTGAACAGAAAAAAAAATTGTTAGCCTAGATACTGTAAATAGTCTACCGTAATTCCAGAAGCTACCGTATCCCTTCTAGTAGAAGCAGATCGTGTGTAGAATGTTGCGTTTAGGATTCTCGGCCTCAAAGTCCGCCAATATCTCGTCTATCTCGTTGTCCAGATCGTCCACCGCCTCGAGCTGAATAAGAGAAAATCGATAAATCAATAATGGACGTATTTTTCTCCGACACCGCCGCAGAGCAAGAGAGCAGTAGCACCAGGAGAAGAGAGAGGGAGAGGTATAGGTGCTACCTTGGCGCACAGGTCGCAGACGAAGAAGGCTCCGGTGGTGGCCTCCTCGTGGTTGTCCTCGATGTCGATATTGATCACGTGCACGGCCGCCCCAGACTCCTGCTCCCGCGTCTGCAGGTGGTCCACTACCTGCAAATCATACAATGACACACACAAACAGGGAATTTTATATTAAATCATGCTGGTGTTAAGTGTCACAGACATTTGGTATTTGGAATCATATTCATGCATCAACATGCTGGTTCATTTATGTTATTCAAGTTCGTTTCGTTGTTCGTTTCGTAAATAAAACAGAGTCATATATGTGCATACAGAATATATGCTTCTATGAATACTGAGTAATTAACGTGTTGCACTATCAAATAAAGCGGAGTGTAATTTTTACATGAATAGGTTGGTCCGAAGTTGATTGAATAACAAACCAAACTATAAATGCGTACCTGATCGTACACGCGCTCCTCGAGGCAGATGATGACGTCGAACTGCCGCGTCTCCCGCTGGAACTTCTGCGGACACTCCTTGATCCGCCGGTTCCGGTCGAGCATGTTCAGCAGCCCATTCTGCGTGTAGCTGCAAACGCACATTGGCAACAAGTTAGTCGTGATTATACATATTGAGAACTACGTAGTCAGCAGCGAAGAAGGAAGAAGGTTAAACAATGCACAGCTACAAAGAAGCTTGAACAGCGTGATCGTCGTAACACCAGCCGATTCAACCACGAACACTTGATATGTTCAGCGAGTATACAAAACAAAGCCATACAAACAAATAAAACGCACAAGTGTTTGTCCTTGGTCTGCAGGTCGTTGTAGATGAACTCGTAAGGTGTGCCGAAGTCGTAGCAGTTCGGCTTGTCCTGAAAGAGATGTGCGCAATGTCGCGGATCAGCAGCGTATTCACCTGCGACGTGCCGGGCAGCTTCACCTGCGTGCCCGAGCCGTACGACTCCACGTTGAAACCGCGCTTCCTTGAAGAGTTTTGATATTGTAAGTGAATAAAGAAAAATGTAGAAAAAACAACGACAAGCAATGACTCACTGCATGAAGTTGTGTGCCTCCATGCTGCGATTCATGTTGCTGGAGCAGCTCACTGCGAACCGGATCTTTCCCTCCATCTCGTTCTGAACTAAACTGGGTACAAATTAAATGTGTGAGTGAGAATAAAAACAAAACAAAATAAAACAAAACATTTTTTTTCTTTTTACAAGCGCCACAAATTGTGACACGAAAATCTACAGTACTCCGATTAGACGACGGGTGTGTTTGAAGCCAGAGACGCAGAGAGGGCTAACCGCGCCGCCACAGCTGATACAGGATCTAAATCTACGTCATCCTATTTTATGCATGTCTTCAAGCCTTCTCTGTCTTACGTAGTGCAAAAATGTTGCACACTTATGTTCTCCTGTACTTCCATTTGCTTCCCACATGATTTACACGCAGTTTCATGGCAAAATACGGTCACATATGCTGATTCCCAATTTTCATTGAATTTTGCATTCTAAATTCGCATATCATCCGTTTAGGCGTATGCAGTGATAGGAGATGTACGGCAACAACAGCCCGTTCCAGCAGCCGCGCCATCCCTTCGCCTCGCAGACCCGCCAACAACACATAAAGTCGGTGTTGTTTGTTTACTTGTTGTTTAGTTGTTTACCAAGTCAATAATAGTTTCAGTCTCGCCCATGCGCCGAGTCTAAAAAAAGGCAGCGGAAAGCTGCAGGCGTACTGGATTTTTGTAACAGAGAAGGTATTTTTTTCTCAAATTAGATTTTGAAGGTGATCACGTGATCAACCACGTTTCAGGGTATGATACTTTTCAAACAAATACACGGCGTGGCCTTTCAACGAAATTTCGAGCCACATAAAAAGCTTATGGGAGAGCTGTACGCGGTGGGTACGACTACTCTCCCCCTCCCATCTCTCTCCTCTCCCCCCTCTCTCTCCTTTCCTTCTCCCTCCAAGTGTTATGTTTGAGATGGAAGACAAGGCGTACTGGAAGCAGCGCGAGGATGAGGAGAACAGCCCGGAGCTGGTGAGCAAAGAGGGAGATGGAGAGAGAGAGAGAGAGAGAGCTTTTGTTCAGTGCAAGGAGCGTCGGGACCGGAAGGAGCAGCAGGTTCGCCACAATAAGGTCAACAACAGCGGCTACATGGGTGCCGTGGCGGTGCGTTGTTGAATCTTTACATGTTTGTTTACTCTGTAGTTTTATCTGTTAGCTTTATATAAGATAATTATAGATTGATTTTCATGAATATCTCAAATTGCTTAGTTACCTCCATTTCTTTTTTATTACATATACTTTTTTCAGCGCGCGCGCAACCTGAAAAACCGTCGCGACCCTCTACCTATGCAGGAGCGCTACAAGCCCACCACCACCGACCGACTGCCCATCGTGAGTCGATCGATCAATCAATCAATAACTCGACACCGTTTGCAGTACCGTTCTCGTCTGGATATGGAGCGACTGCGCGACGATCGCAGAGCCATACTCAAGCAGAAGTTCCGACTCAACAAAGACGGCATCGGTACGTTATTTTTCGATACTTGATGTTTCATGTCTGCTATTGTATTTGTACTCTCTGATGATTAGTAATCATTGGGCGTCATATTTCGCACAGTAAAACAACTGTAATATATTTTGATCTTTCGTTTATCCGTTTCACATTTCAAAAATTTTCATGTGTGGGATGAACGTTTTCATAGAAACGTTGTTCATATTCGAAAAAGAGAGAGAGAGAAAGAGAGAGGGAGAGGGAGAGAGATTGGATTTGATCATTGTAGATCGTGTGCTGTCAATCCCGTGCGCGCTGCTCTCGGTGAATGTCTACGGCTCAGTGTCCATCCCGGGCACTCGCCTGCCCCGCGTATACCTACCCAGCGAGCTATCCGTCGTCAACTTCACTCTGGGAGAAGGTGCGTCGGCTGTTGTTGTTGTTGTTGTTGTTGTTGTTGTTGTTGTTGTTGTTGTTGCTGATTGCGCATCTTTCAGGTATTCTATGGAACACGCCCTACCAAACCACCTGGCAAATCGCTCCCGACGCAAACGTATGGGCTATCGATGAAGCCGAAAAACAGTATTATGGTGGGTTGCGTACCTCACTTTATCGTTTTCTATTACGATAATCGATCAATATGGATTGCTCGATTTTAAGATAACCAAACCGGTATTTCGATCGACGACAAGGAGGGGAAAGTGGAGGCGGTGAACGTGTGGGAGGAGATGATGGAAGTGCTTGGAAGGGTGAGTCTCTCTCCCTCTATTGCTCTCTCTCTCGCTCTCTCTCTCTCTTTTTCCCTCTCTCCCTCTTCCCCCTTCTCCCCCTCTCCCTCTCCCTCCCCCCTTTTATTTTTCTCTCTCTCTTTCTCTTTCTACCTTCTCCCACTACCTCTCTTCATACGGAAGCAAGGGAAAAGTAAGGAGATAACTGTCAACCTGAATATCTTCCTTACAGAGTGAGGTAGTGTACACGATGATCCCCGCCCGTGACTACAACGTCATCGCCGCCAGCCTCTACCACATGTGGAGTCAGAGCGCCGATGGGGACGAGGCGCCGTTGAGTGAGTGATATGTTGGTAGCCAACGATTACTATCGTTTGTGCGTGCGTGTGCGCGTGTGTGGAAGAGACGACCCACGATGCTGCTAGACTGATGACGTGTTGTTTAGAGGAGATGCTGGAGGACCTATTCTGTGTGGAGGACGTGCTGGCTGTGTTGTGTGACGTGTACAGCGGCGGCGGCCGAATGGACAGGGACGAGCTGGACAGGGTCGACCTGGCGGTAGGCATGCTCGCACACTCACATGCAATCAAATGAAATGTTTATTCGGATTCGCAAACAGGATCATGTCACATACATCCCAAACGATGCAGAGCGAGGAAGAGAGGGAATAGAGGGAAGGAGGGAGATGACCGGTGTCGATTGCAGACTCGCCGCCGCGTGGTGGACGCGTGTGTGTGTGGGTGGCACAGCGAGAGGGAGGGCGGGGCGCGGTGGAGGAGGGACGACGGCCGGTCGAGCAGCGGCAGCGGCAGCTCGAGTGGAGGGAGAGAGAGAGAGGGAGAGGGCGGCGAGCAGCGCTACGGATGCGCGCGCGCCGCCGCCGCCAGTGTCGTGTGAGTTATGTGGCTTGGAAGGTTGTGTATCGTTGTGTTTGTGTTCGATGTTTTGATTGTGGACAAATTCATCTTTCCGTAGGTGTATGAGACAAGGTGGGGTGATAGTGTTAAACTCGAACGACTATTCTTTCACCCTGTGCCTATATGAGTTTGATGTTTTCTTGAAACTTCCCTCAACTGAGTTTGTCGTAGTCAACGAAAATTTCTTATCACCATGATTCCAAGATGCGGTAACTAGTTATCGTTATCACGTTATCAGGATTCAATACTTTCGGGTCCCCTGATCCCAGCACGCCTGAACCTGATGGATTGCAGGCACAACCTGTTGGAGGAGTGCGGGCGACGGCGCGTGCACGGGATGCACGAGAGGGACAGCGGAGTCGTCGCCGACATGCGACCCGTCAAGGCCGACAGGTGAGGGGAGGGGAGGGGGCGTCGTGGGTGGTCCTGGATAGACGTCGTGGGGGAATTGATTGGCATAGTCTTTAGTCATGGGACAGACGACTGCGTGACTGATGCATTGTAGTTGTAGTTGTTCTACAAACAGTGTATCATGACTTGATTGACTTGCAGATTCGACTGGTCTCAGTTTGACGTGTTCCCGACGAGGGAGGAGGAGGAGAGATTCGTGCCCCTCAAGGTGAGGAGAGGGATGGAGAGAGAGAGAGAGAGATAGAGAGATGGTCTCCCTCTGCAGCCCCCCTCGCCTATCGTGCCTGTGCCGGACAGCGACTCTGACTCTGACGAAGAGGCCTTCCTCCGCAACGCGGCCGAGAGAAGTCGACAGCGGGCGGCTGCCATGCCACAGTTTGCCGCCGCAAGACAGAGATCGCCCGAACAGGTATTGAAATTGTTCAAGATGCATGATTCAAACACTAAATGCCTGTGTGAACATTGACAATGAGAGGGTACAATAGAGCAGTAGAGAATCCACGATGACGGTGTGTCTTGTTCTTATTTATTTGTGAACTACTCTCTCTGCTTTGTCAATTCCTCATTGTTTGTTGCTGAGCGACTCTGTTTAGGCGTCACCTACGACGGAGACGGCACAACCGGCGCCCGTGTTCGGGCAGCAGCCTGCGCGGGGTGACATGGTGGGTTTGTTTGTTTGTTGTTGTTGTTCACCCCCTGTTTCCAGCCCCGTGAACCCGACCGCGTAGTTCTGCCGACGCCGATCTTCGGTCAGCGCTCGGAGGTGGTGCCGCGTCCCATGCAAGTCGAGACACGTGAGTCACATTGATTAGATTATTGATTTGTATTGATTGATTTATCTGCCATAGAACGCGCACGTCCATCATGTTTGATCAGTATCGATTATCGTTTGCGTATGTTCCAGGCGTGAGCGTGTCCGACCGGGACGTGCTGGCGTGTCTCCGCGCGGCGGCCACGCAGCCGCTTCCCCTGTGTCGGGAGGACATCCTGGGTGGCAGGCGCCCCCGCCCCATTGACATACTCCTCCAGGGGGGCCTATGAGCCACCCCTCAACCTATTATCAAACTTTCCCGTCTGTGAGAGACGACCCCCGTCGAAAGACGTGACTTCCGGCGTGTGTGCCGTGACCCTGTGTAGGGATCCTTGTATGTGACATGCGTGAGAGTCCCCTTAGCCCCTTTTTACCTGGTCCCTATCGGGCCGGTTAGTGGGGATTGGTGGTTTGCAGCACCATTAACAGAGCGGTTAAGTTGACTGCAGAGTAATTTCACTTTTCACAGTCGATAATGACTATTGGCGCATATAGTGCATGTTATTTTCTCTGAGAACCGACCTAATCACACTTGTTATTGTTACGTCCTCAACCTATTATCGAACTGTTTTGCCAGTTGAAAACATTGTATTGTGTGTTTCGTATTTTGCTGGGAGATAAACGTTGGGCCATTTGCGAGTGATTGAGTATCTGCTTCGCCTCGGGTCATACTTTGTGAGTGTGAGTGAAGAGTGACCGAAGGGATCTCGGAATTGACTCTGCTGATCACAGTCTGCGCTGCTTTCCCAATAAAGCAGATTCACTGTTCAAGGCTGCGTGAGACATGGTTTGTCTATTGATTTACAATCCTGCATTCGTATTGCCAAATGCATCCACTTTCTCACCATTGTCATGTTCTCCGTTGATGTCCTTTTGTGACCCCGCCTTCCCTCTCACTCCTCCCCTCTCACTGTCCCATTGGCCCGTTGGCTCTATCGATCGCATTGCGAAACCCCGCCCCTCCCACCCGGCTGCCCATTCTGTGTGTACGACGAAACGCGTTGTTTCGCTCTTCATGTACGTTTCGACGAATACAGTGTCAGTTTCAAGCCCGCACCCATTTGATTCCATTTATGTGTTGCAGGTAATTTCAAAGCAAAGTGACACGGTTCGGTCACTCATCGAGTTGTTTTTGCAACGATATCCCATCAAAATGAATAACAGGTGAGTGCGCAATGTTTTCACTGTTCAGATGTATTTGTTTTATCCGTAATGTATATGGTAAACATGTAGTATAGTGTGTATGTTGTGTGCTATGCAAATGAGAACTGGGCGCGAGGGACTATAGTGGGAGCGAGGCGAGCGAGCGAGAAACAGACAACAGACAGCTGTCTCTGTTATAGAGGTCATGTGATGTCACTGCGATCAACCAATCGATTGTATAAACATACCGATCGATTCACAGAAAGAACTGAGAATTGATTGATATGACGTCATATTTTCCAGCGTCAACCGCGACAGCGGTCCAGCCGTGCGAAAAAGCGCCGGCAAAGTGGCGCCCTACTGGCTCTTTCTCCATCAAGCCGTACGTTTCTCTCTCTCTCTCTCTCTCTCTCTCTCTCTCTTTCTCTCTCTCTCTCCCTCTCTCCCTCTCTCTCTCACCTCACTAACCATGACGTCACAGGGCTACGGACTGTTCTTCGAAACGTATAAGGAGACGTACATGGACTGTGTGAAACGTCATGTGCTGATGATGGACGCGCTATGGCAGGTTAGTTCACACCCACTCTCACACAGAGTCGCGTCACCGCGACAACGCAGGCAAAAACAGAATGGGTTTATATTTATGGGGTGATTATGACTACTTACGGGCAATCGAGTTATAGAACATTCTTCAAAATAGAGACAAAGAAGGGAGTGTTTTTGCAGCGTCAGGACCAGGAGCGTTGGCAGCAGCTGACTGACGAGCAGAACGGGGTGGATCGGAGGGCGGAGAGGCGGGAGAGACACGAGGGGGCGAGGCGCGCCAACCTCGTCAACAACGCCGCCGCCATGGCAGAGAGGAAGGTGCGCAGCATTGGCATAATTATTAATTAACATTGAATGGCGATAAAGGCGTTATATTGTCAGTTATGGATAGAAAGATGATGGGAGGGAGATGATGTGTTTTTTTTCAGCGCGCCATGAATTTGAAGAATCAGAGGAATCCTCGGCCGATTCAAAAGAAATTCGAACCAACCATATTTGATATGATCAGTGAGCTGGTGAGTATATCTCTCTATGTTTCTCCCTCTCCCTCTCTCCCTCTCTCCTCTCTTTCTCCATCTCTCTCCCTCTCTCTTTCTCTCTCTATTTCTCTTTCTCACTCTCTCTCTTTCTCCCTCACTCCGCCGCTTCCTCTTTCTCCACTCCACTCTTCCAGCACCCCTCCGACCTGGAGTTTGAGAAGCAGCGCTTCGATAAGCGCGGTGAGCTGAAGAACCTCTTCCGGTTGAACAAGGGTGAGTGAGATCACATACTATCAAATCAGAGAGTAGTGCTGGAACTGCATCGAGTCTTTCTCGGATACAAGCCACATCACCCTTTCCTTTCCAGCCACCCTCTCCAGTTTGCCCATCTCGGTTCTCTCGGTGAATGTCTACGGCCACGTCATGCTCGACAAGAGGCTCATCTACGAACCGTCAGAATTGACCATGAGTGAATTCACCTTGGAAAAAGGTGTGCTCCCATAGCTCTCTTTCTCACCTCTTTCAAAACCAAAAACCAATCACACGCTATATAGCAGTGAGTCACAACTATTTATCAGCCAACTTCGGAAAGCGTGTCGATGTTTGTCTAACAGTGTGCTGGCGAAAGAGTATTGATTGATACGCCTATCCCCTATCTATCAATCTGGTTTGCTATGGGACTGGGGGCATGTTTATAGTGCATACGTGAACAAATACACAAGTTACTATGAATAAACAATGACAATAATAGTAAACAAACTATATACAAGCAGCTTTAGTATGTTGATTGCTTCAGGTCTCTGTACCAGCTACCCTCACCACGCATCTCCGAAGCCCAATGCTGATCTCCAGATCCCAGAGGGCACTGCCACTGGTAGGCAACTCTCTCTCTCTCTCTCTCTCTCCTCTCCCTCTCTTCCCCCTCTTTCTCTCTCTCTCTCCCCCTCTCTCTGTCTTTCTGTCTCTGTCTCTCTCTGTCTCTCTGTCTCTCTGTTTCTCTCTCTGTCTCTCTGTCTGTCTCTCTCTCTCTCTCTCTATATATATATATATATATATATATATATATATATATATATATATATATATATATATATATATATATATATATATATATATATATATATGTATATATCTATCGCTCTCTTTTCCTCTCTCTACACTCATATTACAGGCCCCCCTTTAAAAGGAGGTGGTAGGTGCGACTACCAATCTACGATGAAAATCTGTCGTAGAGGTGTTCCTCAGTTCGAGGATGAAGAAGAAGTGAAGTATTATGGTGGGTGACAATGCAAAGATCATTAAAACCATAACACAAAACACATCTATGATTTCCTCCCAGTACATAAATAGTAACTCCGCGAGCTAGGAAGACAGCGTTCTCGATGAGCTGTTCCCGTTTTGCTCATGAAAACGATCACACAAAACACACTTATGCATATGTTTAGAATCGCTTACCGGACTTTCCGGATCTCTCTCTGGATTTCAAGCAACGGAAGCGTTCACTCGGATCGTGGAAAGGAGCAAGGATTCACGCATCATCGCAGTGGCAACGAGGGAATACCGCATGGTCACCACGTCACTCCTTCAACTCGCTGGAGACACTGCCTGCGATGGCACGCGCAGAGAGCAGCTCAGTGAGTACAGCCACTCTCTTTCTCTCTCTCTCTCTCTCTCTCTCTCTCTTTCTCTTTATCTCTCTCTTTATTTCTTCCTCTCTCTCTCTCCTCTCTCCTCTCTCTCTCCCTAATTCCCTCTCTTCCAGAGTCTCTCCTCTCTCGAATATGTACTGTCGATGACCTCGCTCGCGCGATGGTTGATTTCTGTGGAGTGGATACGGACCAGGCTCTTCCCGACCTGGAGGTAGGCAATATCAATCTCCCCGTAATCTAGAACGCAATCTGCAATGTCGTCTATGATACATCTACTCATGATTGCATCTCTCAGGCTCGCCGGATTGTGATGGAATCTGGGATCTGCCCTCTCCATCTCTCGGCCGGAGACAAGCGGTTCGCGTGCAGTCAGGCGCAGGCAGTCAGCATGGTGTGGGTAGAGAGAGAGGAGAGAGAGAGAGAGGGACAGACGGTCAGACAGTGTTTCAGTCACAACCTACTCTCGCTGTTCGCTGCTCGTCGCGTGCTCGAATGGAAAGAGCACTGGGGAGGGCCGAGTCTCGTCAGAGATGAGACAGTGGTGGAGATACCGAGGTGAGAGAGAGGAGGAGGGAGAGAGAGAGAGAGAGAGAGAGAGAGAGAAGGATCGTTTAGGTACTTCCCTGCTTCGCCCACTCGCAATCCATCTCTCCCACAGCAGCCCCCTCAGGTGAGTTCCGCTCCGCATCCTGTACTCACCCCATTGCAGAATGCTCTCGAAGAGAAAGAAGAAGAGGAGGAGGAGGATGAGGAAGATGAGAATGATCCGATTCTCCAAAACGTACTCGAATCGAAGCGGCAGAAAGCGCATGTATCGAGCGGCAGGAGCCGCCACTCGAGTGGCTATCACAGCCCTCAGGAGGGGCTGTCGGCGAGTCCGCCCAAGGGTTCATATCACCCAGCGGCTCAGCGCCCAGTCCAGCCCATCCAAGTGGCCCAAGTGGCCCAAGCCCAATCGCATCCCTCTCATCAGAGTGAACCGACCCTATACGCTCATCACGGACAGAATGATGAGGTATATTCTGGCCAATCGCGCCCTGTGGCCCGCACCGGCCCAGCAATCCAGCTTGCCCAGGCAAACTCCGTGGCCCAAGCCCAGTTTGACCGGCATCAGAATGTCCAAGCTCATAATATGACCCAAAACGGGTCGAGCCCAACTCGCGAACAAAGTATTCGCTCGAATCTGCCAGAGGAGCAAGTGTTCCGCGGCAATGCTAACATACCGGTTGATGGCATGCGAGCCTCACCCAAATCGTCACCAATTGCTGCGACGCATCAGTCGCCCCCTCAACAGCAGCCTGTCAGACCCCCGCCCGCACCACAGTTCGGAGTATTCCGACAGAAACAACCTGTACTCGTTACTCGTACAGGTGGGAGGGAGAGGAAGAGGGAGCGAGAGAGAGAGAGAGAGAGAGAGAGAGAGAGAGAGAGAGAGAGAGAGAGAGAGTAGCCTGGTTGCAGTGTGTTCATATGCCGATGCCAGTCTGCTGTCTTCTCTGCGTCACACAGCCGCAGCTCCCAAATTCGACGTGCAGAGACGTCACATTCTCGGCATCAAAAATGTGAGTGATGTTTTGAATCATTCGTGGATTGATTTTCATTTTTCAGATTCCCACTCAATACTACCAATACTATGGCTTCTTCAACAAATGTGGAGTCGCCGCCGCCAAGAAAGAATGAGAGAGGAAAAAGGAGAGAGAGAGAGGGGGAGAGAATATAATTACTCTACTGTTCAAGTCGATTGGGATACTATATTTGCTATAGCTTATTTCTAAAACTTATATAGCTCGCATTTGATCTGGTTCGTATTTCGAACAATGTGCTAGTGTAGCCTTCCCTCAACCCGATTGTGCGATTTCCTTGTCATCTCCATCCTATTATCCTTCCGGATATCAAATACCGTACTACAGTTTCTATGCCCCTTTCCCTGTTACTGTGGACGTGCTACTGTTGGTGCATTCGTCTTTGGTTTTGGTGACTCTGAATAACCTCTTGTACCGTGCTGTACTCTTGTAACTCGGGTAAATCCTCACACTGCGTGAACAAGAATAGAGAGCGGTACACATATGGAATGTGCGTGAGACGACCGTACACATGTGGCGAGTGTGTGAGAGGAGCGCGCGCGGGGGACGAGAGAGAGAGGCGAGGCTACGCTTGTCGGGAGTGCGTGAAGCGAGTGCGCGATGGCCTGGCAGACCTCACGCTAATCCCACATGCGTGAGAATAAACATGTACACTATTCAAATGACAAGAGAGCACGCACTTACGTTGGCTAGCAGATATTAGCCTACAGATTAATCGCCGATGCGCCAAACTGTTTTGTTTTTGTTTTGAATTTTGTTGTTTTTTCTTGTATTTTGTTACTAGTATTGTGTATAGTCGTCATTATATCGTTGTGTACTACGGCTAGAATGTCGTTTAAATCATTCAGTGGTCTACCAGGAAGCAGACATGGAAGAACCACTGTCAACACCCGCAGCAAGGCTGCCTTCCATAAAGTGAGTGTCAATCCTAATTGTTTTTGTAAACGTAATCTGATTAGATAAATAAATAGTTTATTACCGTGTTGAGTACTTAACATGTGCATCATAGGAAACATAACAGTGCTTACGGTAGGATAGTAAAATAGGAAAAAGAAGAAGAAACATTCAAAGAGTAGACAATAAGCAAACTACAAATGTCGAATTTTAGACATGGGATGCAAATGGGGATTGTCTACTAAGTGGGATTTCACGTTACTGGTTTTCGCAGATTCAACAATATCAGATGGAAGTGAGTTCCAAACTCCATAAACTCTCTGAAAGAACGCGCTGCTCCGCAAAAACGAGTCATATGATGGCAAAAGGCGATATTTGTGAGATGTGCGCGACCGAGTTGGGACTAATGTAAAAAGACCAGAATAATTAAGAGAGGTGGTTTTAGTAATAACCTTGTGAATGTACACTACGTCACTTATAAAGCGGCGTTGTTCAAGAGTTTGAAGGCCAAGAAGCTGGAGGCGTTGGGGATAGGTAGCGAGAACAAGCCAGCGCGACGACATATTCGGCGCGTATAGTATCGCTGCACTGACTCGATCAAATTCACTGATCCCACATCCTGAGGGTTCCACAATTCAGTACAATACTCTAGCTTGCAGCGGAAATACGTTGTATAAGCGGTGACAAGAACCTTCAAGTCTCTTGTACGATACACTCTCAAAAAATCATTTATGGCATTTAGGGTGCCTTTAACAATGTTTGCAAAATGGTCTTCAAAAATCAAGGACCCACACATAGTCACACCAAGGTCCCTTACAGAGTTAGCAGGTGCGAGCGTAGTGCCATGTGCTGTATACTCATGTTTGGGATTTCGGCGGCCTATGTGCAGTATCTGCGTTTTCTCAGTGGAGATCTGCAGACCCCATTCTAAAGCCCACTTTGCGACAGCGTCGATTGCTTTTTGAAACATAATTTTAGCCAAATTATCACTCGGATCAAAAGCGAAGTATATTTTCAAATCGTCTGCGTATAGAGCACACTCGACATAATCAGGCAGGCTATCAACAATATTATTGATAAAGATATTGAAGAGTATGGGTCCAAGACACGACCCCTGCGGCACACCACAGTTGACGAGTCGAGGAGACGAGAGCTCATCTCCAACCATAACTTGTTGGCAACGGTCAGAAAGGAAGGCTCGAATCCACCCGAGAACGTTTCCACGAATGCCCAGCGAATGCAACTTTTTGAATAGTAGTTTATGATTGATTGTGTCGAAAGCTTTTTTAAAGTCGAAATAAATACAATCAATAACAAGGCCGTTGGAAATATGTTTCAGCCAGTGACTATAACATTCAATAAGCTGTGCGTTGGTAGACCTATTCTTACGAAAACCAAACTGTCTAGAAGAAATCAAGCTATTGGACTCGAGAAAAGCAGTCAGTTGCCTGACTATAATTCGCTCTAATAATTTCGCTACACTACTAGTTAGGCTAATGGGACGATAGTTGGCTGGATTATCACGAGAACCCTTTTTATACAGCGGTTTTATATAAGCGACTTTCCAAATATTGGGGATAGCGCACACTGATAAAGACATAGAAAAAAGAATCGAAAGCGGGAGACTTATTGTATCAACTGTATTTTTCAAAAACGTGTGAGTGATTCCATCGGGACTGGTATTGATTTTTGAATCCAATTGTTGTATAGTCTTGTGAACAAGTGCATAAGAAACGTCAATCATGGTGAGTTGATTAGAGAGAGAGGGGAGGGCAGAGCCGGTCGGAGCAACACTCCCACCAGAGAATATCGAGTCGAAGTATTTCCCGAACACCTCCGCCTTTTCCCTCGAATCATGGACCAACTCACCATTGTGTGACAGCGAGCTGATACCATCAGCAGGAAACATCTTTTTTCTAACATCCTTGTATAATGCGCGTTTATTGTTACCGTTGATAAGTTTCGCTTCGCGCTTACATTGCCAAGAGAAAATAGCGTTTCGCAGTTTACGCTGCGCCTTATCAGCAGTCTTCGATTCTGGAATAAGTATAGAGTAGCGTAATGCACGGCGTTTCAATTTAGAAATATAGAGAGGAATACTGACAGCTTTAGTATGTTTCATAAGGGGAATATACTCGGTAATGAGGTGTTGCATTCGCTGGACAAACACGGAAGTTGCCTCTTCAATATTTAAACCAATAAAAACACGTGTCCAATCAGTACATGCTATAGCCGCGTTGATCTCACCCCACTTAGCCCTCCCATATGCGCGTCGAAGCGGCTCTCTCGCCGCGGCCCCCGCACCGAGTCGCAACCGAAACTCGACAGGGAGGTGATCACATAAAGAGAAACGCCCCAATACACGCGCATGTTGAAAGAGACAAGGGGAGTCAGTCAATACAATGTCAAGAGTATGCGCCTTTTGCCCTGCTCGTCTCACCATCGTCGCCTGGCGAACCATTTGAGTGAGTGAGTGGAGAGAGGCAAAAGTGACTAGGGACCTATCAAAAGCATCGGCTGCCTGGAACGAATCCCAGTCAGCCGACGGTGCATTCAAATCGCCTTGTATAATGTGCATGTGAGAATCGGAAGAAATCAGCTGTTCTAGATGGCGGAATAGTTTACGACCAGCGCATTTTTTATCGGTAGAGTAACCGGGAGTGCGATAAATAGTGATCACACGTAATGGCTTAGAAAGAGGGAATGTTTCAGTCGGCAAGATATCAAGGCACAAAAGTTCGCAGAGATTATCGATCGACAAGGACACAATGTGTTTCACAGAGAGCATGCGAGTCTCTATCCGATCGAAAAATAGAGTAACGGCCATTCAAACATAGACAATTCATGTTATCAGAAGGATTACACCATGACTCGGTCAGCGCACATATCAAAGGATTGTTTTGATCGAGAAAAACTTCCAAATCATAGAGCTTGTTTCTTGCGGAGCGAGCGTTTAACAGAATGAATTTGGAATAGGGAACATCACGTATTGATGAAAAAGGCAGCGGAAAACCAGACAACGTAAAACCCACGTGAGATGCGAGATGAGAGGGGGCAGGGGGACAGCTGTCCTACTGGGGCTCGAGAACGGGCGGGCTGGCGTCGGACATCTCTCCGTCGGCTCCCTCCTCCTCCGTGTCGCGGGCCTTCTTCGACGCATCTTCTGCAATAGGAGAGAGGGCAGCTTCGGTAACATTGCGCTTGCCCTGAGAGCGAGCGCGCACAGTGGAGGAGTGAGAGGAGACAGAGCGGGAGGAGGAGGAGGAAGCGGTGCGACCGCGCGCGCCTCGGCTGGCGGGACGGCCACGGCTCTGCTTCCTGGCCCCGCGAGAGGAGAGAGGGGCGAGAGAGTGTGCAGACTCGGAGACGGCAGACGGCCCGGCGGCGACAGGGGACGGCTCGGCGGCGGCAGACGTGGCGACAGAGGGAACGTGGCCGAGAAGAGAGATCTGCTGCGGGTGATTTCTGAACGGCCTCGGCTGCGGCAGGCGATGGGCTCTGCAATCACGGACCACCCACTCCACCTGGCCAGCCTTGTCGTTGAGCGCGCGACACTTGGCCTGCAGGTCCCTCTCAATCGATAGCTCCTCCTCGGTGAGATCTCGGCGCGCGTACGCGAAGACCAGGTGGTTGAGTGACTTGCGGCGACACCTCCAGATGGCGCGCAGGAAGACGTCCCTGACGACACTGTTCTTCGTCTGGATCTTCATCACTCTGTTGGTCGTCGGCGTGCGGCGGAAGTCTAGATGGCGGTGGAAGGAGATACTCCCCCTGGAGTACTCGTCGGCGATCTGGGGGTCGGCGACGAGCTCGACCAGCTCTCGGATGAACATCTCGTCAGCCTTGCGGGTCTCCTCGAACGTGGCGCACTCCGGCCGTCCCACGATGACAAGGCGGGTGGCCTTGTCCTTGATGGTGGCCTCGTCCCTGTGAACGGCCTTGGCGACATCGGCATAGGTGACGGAGGGAGGAGAGGGAGTAGACGGCGCCAGCCTCTCCACGAGCTTGATCAGCAGGCTCGTGTTCTGGCAGTTCTGCGCGCACATCTCCGCGAGGCTGGCCAGAATTTTGTCCTGCGACTGCAGCAGCTGGTTCTGCGACCGCAGCAAAGACAAAATTTCGTCAGAAGGAGAGGGAAGAGAGGAAGACGGGGACATGTCGCACCTTTAGGTGGTTTTTAAAGACGAAAACCACCGGAAAACTAAGCTGCGTGTCCGGCGAGTTGATCAGCGAAGGGCGATCAATACTGGCCGGAAGAGAATAGCGGTAAAAGCGACCGCGCGCCACGAAACACAGAGGGCGAGTGAAACACAGAGGGCGAGTGAAACACAGAGGGCGAGTGATTATTCTGAATGTAAATGAGTGAATTTCAATGGCGTAATGAAATGAAATCAGACCTCCCATTTTGTTCTGGAAGTTGCGGTCAGTCTCTTTTAAACACTTTCGTATGCCTTCGAAACACTTCGGAATTACTTTTCGAACACTCTCGAATCGCCTTCACTCCCGCATACTCCCGAAAACTCCCGAATACTTCCGAACATATCGAAATGCATTGCTATTTCTTCGAAACACTACGGAATTGCTTTCGAAGAGACTGACCGTACTTTGATAATACTGGAAGATCACATAACCATTTCATCTAGGTATGCACATGTCGGGCCCGCGTTCTCCTCGCTTCCGATTCCGATGATGTCACGGACATGATGGCCAGTACATACCGCACGGAGTCGGCTGAGGTCATCACTTGATCTGCCCCATCCATTGTTCAAATAAGGTGAGTTCGGTAGTTTATGATCTCGGATTCATTTGTGTTATTGTCATATGTACATGTTCAAGTTGCTGTATCTCTATGATATCTGATACCTCGTTGCAGCCTCATCCGCTGTGGCGGGAGGAAGCAGCTGGAAAATGCGTGAAAGCACCGTGACAGCAACGTGCGAAGCGACGGGAGGACAAGGACTGACAGAAGGACTGACGCAACCGGAGACTGGTGGCACCGTTAATGTTTCCCCTGTTCCATACGCTGATGATATTGACAATAATTTGTGTGTTTCTGTAAAATTTTGCGAGTTCTTTATTGTATATTTGCATATGAGATAAACGTTCTAATTGTGATGGTCCTCACACTATTGAATATGCAAGAACAAGTGAGAACAAAAACAACGTCAACCCCCATCAGATCACTACTGCTACGCACTGATACCATGTGTGAGAGACTCACGCACATCTCACATTCGTAGCCCCCAATTCTGCGTACACTCAGAGTGTACGCAGAATCGGGCTCGTTTGCGCCACGCATGCGTAGCCTGTACACGCAGTGTGAGGAAATACCCGAGAATCGATCAATAAAGTAGATTACAGAACTTGGAGTGATAAAGTGGTCATTGTATGTTTACAATTTCTTACGAACATCTTTACTCAATTCGAGTTCAGATTTTCCATTCAAGCGCAATGCAGCATTGCCAAGAGCATTGCAGAGTGTGGCGAGTGGCGACCACAGACGCAAGAAGCGCTTTGATCTCCCTTTTTTCGTTTTCAAATGAAATTTTTACCAATACAAGTGTACAGTGAGCTCACATTTTTTTTGTTGAGCGATGTTGAGATGAGTTCGAATACAGTAATGAGTCTTGTTATTTCGATGACCTATTGTCCCAGATCGATCGATAAATTCCTGCCAGAGGCACATACAGCGTCGCATTTCCTTATCATTCCGCATATCCCCATCCTCACTCTTATTTGACTCACTATTCATTAATGTGTAGATATTCAACTCCTACGAACGCGTCTCTCTTAATATACCCATAGTTTTTTTGTGTAATTGTTCAATTCAGTATTTAGAAAACATGGATGATTTCTCGGACGACGAACACTACCCATCTGTGAGTTGGTCAGAAATGAACCATGTTGATTTGGTTTCAGGATCCGTTGCCCGATCTTCCCACTGAGATTTGGCTGATGATCGCAACCTATCTACCGTATACCGATGTGCCCGCTTTTCAGGTGAGTAGTGGTAATATCATGACGCATCATTTAAATTCGTGAACTATGTCTTATTTTCATTTTAGGCGACAAGTCGACTGCACAACAAACTCGTCAACCAATATTCGGACAAACTACAGAAACTGAAGCTGAAAAGCATTGTTGTGTGCAGATGGGTGCGTTTTTAAAATCTAATTTCACGCTAACAATAGTGTTTTAAGGAAGAAACATTATCGATATACGGCGACACGGAAAAGAGTCGAACTTTCTATGACCCCATCCCGCTAATAGCTCGCCACTAGTGCGCCACTATCTCGCGACTAAAATTTGCCCTCGCGAGATAGTGGCGCAGTAGTGGCGGGATAGTGGCCAGCTAATAGCGGAATCTGATCGCCTCGAGCCGCGAATACCCGCGATTATTCGCGTTTCCTATTCGCCCCTTCCTTGCTACCGATTATCGCTAGTATACAATGATATTTTACAAAATTTTGAATAACATTTATCATTAATGGACAGGTTTATTTATGCATTGGTGAGGGTCTTCTAATAGTTTTCCGTCGTCTTGGTAGTAGGGTTGACTGCGCTCGCATTGGCTTCGGCGATTCCACCTCGCTCATAGGACGTCCTGAAAGAAGACGGACGTTGCATGAACAGTGAGATTCAAACATAACATAATTGAATCATAATGTTCATGCTCACCTTGCTTCTTGCTCTGTACTCGAGGATGCTGGCGAGCAGCAGGGCGATGTCGATGTTTGTCCGACAGGAACAACTACCGCAGAGACGCGTCGTCCACACCGTACTCGTCTTGCGCGAGCCTCGTGCAACTGCTGCTCCAGCTGCAAACGAGGGGTGAGAGCAGAGGAGGGAGGAGGGAGAGAGGGAGGGAGAGAAGGGGGGAGAGAGACGTACCTTCTCGACATAGCGCCTGGCGCGCGCCGTCTCCTGCCGGCGTCTTCTGCCGCGTCTTCTGTCACACTCTTCTTCTCCTCGGCTCTCGCTAGATCCGGCGCACTCCCTCCACTGCCTTCTCCTGCGCGTCTATGAGTGCCTGCATCTGGAGCATCCTCTGGCCGGTTGTGGCGACGTCTCAATCGTGGTCTGCCGCCAGCTCACTCACCACCCCATGCAGGGTGCGGCCGCCCCATCTACCGCCGTCTTCCTCTCACTCTCGAATTTCTCGTGCCACTCCGACGCAGCTGCCTCCGAGGACTCCATCTAGACACGCAACTTGGACAGCTCCGCCTTAACGCACACCATTGATAACACTCAATACATCATGATAATCAAATCACTGACCTGCTGGCTGCTGACAGCGACAGTGTCGGCGGCGGTGGTGCGCTGCTCGAGGAGGCGTATCTGCTCCCGCAGCCCCGTCTCCCGTCTCTCCGCGCTTCGTCTCCACAGCCTCGCGGGTGCTCGCCTCGGCGCAGCTCCGCCGACTGCTTCTTCGCAGCCGCAGACGATGAGCTGAAGAAGTCAAATGTCCACACACCACACACCTCCTTCTCAGCCATATCAGCCAGGTCGCGCAGATGCCAGTTCTGCCATCCATCGTCGTCTCCAGCCGCTGCCAGAATCCCACGCTTACCTCGTGTATCTCGGTCAGTAGATCTCAGCTGCTCCCTCTCCTTCTCCGACTCCCAGCCAGCCTTCTTCTCCCTCACCTAATTCTTGTCCGTCAGCTGTTGTCTGACGGTGGGCGGTGGCCAGCGACTCGACCATGTGCTGGTGCTGGTGCTGCAGAGAGTTCGTCTGCACGATCATCTCGTCAATGCAGTTCTGACGCACCTACAACCACACTCACATAAGCCATGCCTATTCAGACCTTGCCCACCTGGATCTCCTTCTCAACATCTTCCTTGTCCTGTCGCGGTCGATCGTACGTCTCGGTCAGCTCAGTGTTCGCCTTGAGAGCCTCGCAAAGCTGGTCGATCGGAGAGGACACGAAGGACACCCCGTCGCATTTCTAGACGAAATCGGCGTCTTTCAGTCCCTCTCCTTCTCTCTCCCTTACCTCCTCCACATGCATCTCGTGGAGGCTCTTCCGAGACAACAGCTCAGAGTACTGGAAACGTATCGATCAAACGTGAACCATATGGACAATATGTATAATCACTTCATAATGCACACCATACTGTATCACTTTTCTACCAGCTTTGAAATGGAAAAATTGTACCTTTTGTCCTGAAAGATCCTATCTTCCGCGCGTTCCCTTGACGCGCATCTCTCCGTACTCTCCGTATCTGATCCACGAGTAAGGATCGGTGCCGTCGGCCTGCTTGTTGATGCGCGCGCCCAGCATGGGATCGTCGTTCAAACGAGTCTTCCTCCTCAAATAACGTATGATATACACATCATTCACGAACTCGTGTCCACTTCCTCGGACAGTTATGCAATGCATGAACCGGTGACTCGCCAATGACACACACACACTCACCTCACACATTAGGGACATTCAAAGAATACTACTGTCACAAACAAATGATAAAAAAACATAAAACAACGATACTTTACGAATATAATGCAATAAAAATGAGAAAAAAAACAAAAACAAAACTTTCGAAAAAAATCGTAAATTGTTCAACAGTTGTGCACACACTACACAACACTATATTCCAGAAAATCTGCTATTAGCTCGCTATTAGCGACGTAGTGGCGGACTAGTGGCGAAGCAGAACTGTCACGCTTATTGGCGCACTAGTGGCGAGATAGCCGCAAAACGGCCCTTAGTTGCCGGCTATTAGCGCCCCCGGGTCAGAGTTCCGTAAGTTTATTACATACGATTACAATAATGTAAATCAGTTCTCTTTCAGAAATTGATCTAACTGAGAGAGAGTCGAAAGTGTGGAATGGAGAATGTGGAAATGACTTCGACCATGCTTCTATGAATGATTCCTTCCATCTTCTCTTGTCGTGTATTCTCGCAAAAACTACTTACTCTGACATCATACTGGCACGTTTGTTTATTCGTTGAATAGTGGAACACATAAACAACGTTTCAGGAAGAATGTAATCCGGCAGATCTTGCATTGCTCACGCAGTTCTTTCCTCGATTTGACAACGTGATTTTCAAGATTAATCAACCGTCTTCCATCGGTGGGATAGACTAAATACGTAATAACATGAGTAAACTAACTGACTGATTGTTTCAGCTAGCGTGCGCACACTCCTTTCCAGTCATACCCCAGCAAAGATAAATATCCAGTTGGATGATGATGTTCTGGTATATCCACAGATCATGACAGGTAAACAATTCCGAATTAGGAAAATGTTCCAACCAACTTTCCAGGCGACTTGTTTCACTCGCTCGATCTGTCCCGTCTCCAGCATCTCTCGCTGGCTGGTCTCAACGGAGACGGCGACGCCACGTACCATCTGACAGAGGTACATGATTCGTGAAGATTAGTGAAATAGTATTATTAGTGAGACAGTCCGTAAAAAGTGCTTGACATCATAAAAACATTCATAACACTTTGAAAAATGTGGGTAAGTGCTATTTATTGTGTGTTCATTCATAACGTGCTAGTTTAGACGGTGGTTGTGGACATCGATGACGAGTGGTTGAGTGGCTTCCGGGGAGACAAGCTGAATCTCTCGCAAGACGCCCACACTGCAGTCACCAGTCATGCTATCCGCACTCTGCTACAGGTGCGCATTTTACTGTTCGAAATCATTTCCCGTATTGAAACACTGTGCTGTGATCATTTTATGTTATTGTTTTATTGCAATGTTTCAGAAACTGTACTCTGGTGCGCGCTCTTTCACGGATTCTGGCGGATACTCGCTTACGTTTCGATGCACCGGAGGCGCTGCAGACGATGTAAGTTTCAAGAAATAGTTTTCTCCTACGTATACTACTTATACTACAGTTTTGAGCACGTTTTATATCTTCTTCTCCAGATTCGTCGCTTGTTCGACAACGTTCCGCATTCGATCCGAAACAGTCAACGTCATTTGAAATACCAGTTCACATCCAGCACTGGAACCACGTACCGCGTCGACTTCCGAGACGCTTCAGATGAATACGTCTACTTCGAAGTTTATCGACGACGTTGACAGAGCTTTCAGACTTGCATTATGCGTATGTTGACTAAATTTTTACTATTTTTACTATAGCCGCTTGCAAGACGAGAATTTTTTTTCGCCGTTTTCCCATTGGTTTTTGGCGAAAAAATTTTTCTCGATCATCTTGCAAGCGGCTTATATTGTTTATCATTGTTGTGATGTTATTTCGTAATAAACAACTTTTTTGGAGAGGGTTCCATGTTACAAATCATGTAACAAAAATTACAAAACAGTGTCCATTGTTGGGTATTGTTTGTATCGAATCCCAGAATGCAACAAGAATGCAACGCTTATGCACGAATACATTTATTCTGCACGTAGACACTGTTCAAGGGTTGTACTCGATGGGGAGGTTCTTGCGGCGGACCATTCCGTCGCCCTGGAACCACTCGCGGCGGAAGGTCTTGGCGGCGCCGTCGGGGGTGTTGGTCCACTCGATGGTGATGCGGTCGTTGTTGGTGTCCTCCTCTCCGTACTTGAACGCGTCGCAAGAGACGGCCATCAGCACGGCCTCCTTGGGGTCGAGCACTCCGCACGGCGGGTCGACACCGAGGCGCTTCATGTTAGTGGTCTTGATGGCCCATCCGATACGGCGACCTCCGGCGTTGGTGATCTGTAAGGGAGATGGTGATAACCGATCGATCACCAATCGATATCAGTGGCACGTACCTTGATGTGGTAGGTGTGCTTGTCATCGTAGGGAGCGTTGAAGACGATCTTGGTACCCGGCTGGGTGTTGATATCTCCGGGAGGGACGGACTGAGCCATGGCGAATGGATGCCGGCAGCCCGCCGCGCCCCGCTTTTGTACGAAAGGACGGCATGCTAATCTCTCAGTTTTACGCGATTCACGATAGAAACTCAATTATGTCCCGTCGCCTAATTACTTAACCATGTTTATGTAAACTTGAATGCAAATAGAAAAAAAAGTATTTAAAAAATTAAACATTGGCGCCAAAACGTCTTGTGCATCTTTGTACTGCACCGCATTCTACACAAGGTGACACTATTTTCCGAAAATTCAAATTTTTGGTTGTATTTATTTTTGTTTGATTTGATTGTTTTTGTGTGTTGTTCTTGTTCTTGTTTTACGTTTTTATGTCACAAATAGGTTGATACTCCTGTTCTAATGAATGTATCATAAAGTATGTGTTGCAGTGTCCGTTCTCGTCGACTTTGTTCGAGTCGTCGGTGCGTGTGCTCCTCTCGTCTTTGTTCAATGTCGAGCAGTGCTATCCCGAGGGCCACTTGGGTGAAGATCTACAAACAGCTTCAAAGGGAGGCCAACAAGGTGTGTGTTGCAAATCCGCTGTCTCATTTTGAGCGGTTATCGTTCCTGTTGGTATCTTACGATAAATACGATAAATAAGTATACGTCTTATTCGATTAATCTGTTCTTTTCGTGTAACATGTTGTTGTAGTTCTCGCAGCTGAACTACCGCTCGTTCTACGCGCGCCGCATCCGCGACCACTTCGAGGCGAACCGCGCCGTCACCGACCAGAAGCAGATCCAGGCCCTCTTCAAGGTAAACGAGCTCACTGTTGTTGTTAGCTTTATGTTTTATTGTTGTTATTTATTATACTTCATTTTCAGAAGGCACAGGATAGCTTGGAGTCGATCCGCCGTCAGGTGCTCGTCGGGCAGCTCTATCCCCATCAGAAGACTGTCGTCGAGGAGAAGGTTATCGATTTACTGATTTCAGGAATCAAATATTGAATATTTCAGCTCGAGCAGCAGAAGCGCCACGCGTAAATCCATCACGTCTTTAAACGTGTTGTAAATACCTCATCATATTCATTGTTTATTATAGTTAGGTGAGTGTTTCGAAACTTTACGTTTCATAACCTGAAGTGATACGTTTCAGGTAGCGTACAGTCAGTCAATCAGTGAGTCAAGATGCGCGAGTGCGTCAAGTGCAAGTCGAATGAGTACACGAACAAGCAGCTCGTGATGATGATCAATGAGTGCGGTCATCCGCTATGTGAGTCGTTTTGTTTACCGCTTGTTTACCTGTTTGTTTACCCAGGCCGGAACTGCGTGGAGAACCTGTTCGCGCGCAACTCGGCTCCGTGTCACATCTGCGGTCGCACGCTGCGGAAAACGGGCTTCTGGGAGCAGACTTTCGAGGACGCGGCCGTCGAGAAGGAGACCAACATCCGTCGGAGGCTCAGGAAGGTCGGATTGGTCAGAGGTTTCGTAGAACATGTTAATTGTTGATCCATACGACTACAACACATTCCATGTCATTCATTATTAATCCCACAAATATTACTGACCCTTGTGTTGTATGCAAGTTGATTTATTATTGAAGCATACTTGATGTTGTTTGGTTATTTTGTTTTCCTGAAGTTCAGGATATGTGAAATGTTTTCAGATTTACAACCTCAAGCTGGAGGACTTTGGCGGTCTGCCTGAGTTCAACGACTATCTCGAGAGGTTCGAGGTACGTACATGGGGTTTATTGTTTTCTCATTTCTCAACAAGTTCATCTCGGGAAGTGGTTGATTGTTGTCGTTTTCGGCGGGATTATATTATGCATTTGGTGAAACATACAGTTTGCGAATACACAATGTTTTAATCGGTATTCCAATTGCCTCCGTCTCTGTACGTTGACTTATTGGTGTTTGCAGATCATCGTGGCGAATCTGGCGTGTGACATCGACGTGGAGGAGACGGAGGCCGAGATCGCCCACTTCCAGAAGGAGAACGCAGAGCTCATCGACAGGAACAGGAAGAAGTGAGGAGGGGAGCCGGTAGTAGTACTGAATACACAATTATAATGTATTGTCCCAATCGTATACCCATACTTGACATCGTATACGTGGTTGGTTGAGGCTGGACGCGGACCAGCTGTGGGTGTTGTCTGCTCTGAAGGAGGAGCGAGACATGAAGGCCCGCCTCACGCAGATGCACACACAGGAGAATGTGGGTACATATGTATGTGTCTGTACAACTGTATAAGTACCGACTACGAGTATCTTCATGTCATAATTATGTAATCGATGTTCGCTGTTTAGCTGATTTGAATAATGTAATAAGGTGAGTTTATTGTAGATGAGAAATGAGGTAGTTAATGTTGTTGTCGTTTTGATGTTCTAAATTCTTCCCGATAGTTGGTACGTTGTTGCTTGTAGGAGAAGGAAGCAGTTGAGAAGCTGTCTGTGACGGACACGAAGGCCATCATGGAGGAGCTCAAGAACTCGAACGTCCCCGCCGAGGTGGGCAGAGGGGGCTTAGAGGGCGTGGCTAGAGGGGGCTATGACGTACGGTAAAGAGCGTGGCCAAATGAATGTTGCAGGTGATTCTGGACCGTGAGCGCAAGCGTCAGATCGAGCAGGAGCTTCTGGAGAAGGAGGAGGCGGAGAAGAGGAAGCTCCGCAACAAGGGTGAGTGTTGTCGTGTATTGGAGTTTACTTACGTTTATTGTAAGTTTTCACCTTTCGTTAGAGTCTGTTCAGAATTGGTTGAACTAATACTTTCTCCAGTTGAATAACAATAAGACCAAGACATTATATCAGTTTTTTCCAGGGTGAAATATGTTTTAACTGAAAGAAAAAATGTGACTTGGATACAACTTGATCCTCAATCATTCTTCATCTACTTGAATGCTTGTTATTTGAGAGCTGCTGGCGTCTCGGAAGCGTCAGGCGGAGACGATGTGTTTCACTGGCGGCCCGGCGGCTCGCATCTCCGGGAGGGCCTTCGTATACACACCGCCACACCTCGTGCTCGGAGGACCACCCATGCCCACCATCCAAACCATGCAGGAGAAAGGGTGCGTGCAGGGGGAGAGGGACAGGGTGTATTTCACTTGGATGTATAGTGAGAGTGGGCGGAGCTAACCTGTCCTTGTTCAGGTACGCGTCTCACATGCGCGCTCCGTCGGCGGCCCGCGTGGCTGGCGGCTTCACGTCGTTCACTGGCATCAGCCGCGCCCTCTTCGAGGCCAGGATCGACCTGCTCGCGTGTTGAAGGAGAGGGAGAGGGAGGTATGCCCCGCCTCGCTGCTCATCATCTGTTGCAATCGTGTATTTGTTCGACTTGACTGACTGTGTAGACTTTTATAGAGTATTGTATGTTGTTTTGTTTTGGTAATAAAGTAATAATGTATTTGTTGTGGAGAGCGGAGATATTTGTTTTGTAATTGATGAGGTTTGCATTCCTCGGGCTGGTGAGCTGTATCTTGGTTGTGTGGAGAGGATCGGTATCGATTTATTGATTGGTTGCGAAAGCGGGGCTATTGATTGTTTTGTGTGTGCAGTGCATGCGGGAAGGGCTCTGCCAGAGATGGATCTGCCGACCGTATACCGAGCTATCGAGGTGAGGGAATCCGATGGATTATTGATTTTCTAATCAAATGCTTGAAAGCAAGGATATGTTGGTACGAATGCTAGAAAAAAAACGATTTAAAAAATGATTACCAAATCCATGTGATAATCACATAGCTTGTAGGTGTTCTACTCCGGTGTGAACAATTCCGAAGCACAGACGTGGCTCGGAGAGTTTCAGAAATCGGTGAGTTGCGGTTTTTATCGCCCAGTCGTTCAACGTTTATCAATTCGCAAAATTGTTTGCATTCAATCGTATTATGATTGGTTTGTTTGTAGGCGCACGCGTGGACGGTGTGTGACCAGATCCTGGGTGCGAGACGAGACCCACTCACCACATGCTTCGCCGCACAGACACTCCGACAGAAGATACTCAAGGTGGGCGGGGGCGGAGCGACACGAGGCGGGGCTTGGCAAAGTAATAGATAGGTTCGATAAGTTTTTAAAGGGTTAGGAGCGAATAAAACGCGATTGATTACACATTGTGGGCGTGGCTAGAGTAGGCGGAGTCTCATCAGCTGTTCAGGACCTGCACGAGCTTCCGAAGGAGACGCTGTTGCCGCTTCGCGAGTCGCTCATCTCACATCTCCTGTGAGTGATTGTTAACGCATTTTGTTTGTATCGAACAATCGATCACTTGTTCGAGATATGTTTCATGAGAAAAGTAATGACAGGGAAACGTTTGTTCTACAATAGCTTCAGTGCCTGTTCATTATTACCTTCATTCTCAAATGTGTTGTTAATTATACTTAATTACGATGTTTAAATGATCGATTTCAGTCGTCACGAGGTGCTTGCCAATGACCAGGTGTCGGATGCGACAGCCACACAGCTATGCCTAGCCATCGCCGATCTGTACATCCAGGTACGGTACGGGGATACGGTATGAGTTGCGGTACTGTAAATGTGATAATATGGGCATTGTGCAAATCTGTACATTTGTATGCAAGTTATAACTTATAACCTCGAGATCTTCTGAATAATGAACTTGTCTGAGGAAGTACTGTTGACTGTTGCAGGTTCCTGAGTGGACGGACTTTATCGCGGAGCTGCTGAACAAGTTCACAGTGTTGGAGGGGGACAGGACGCGGATGCTGCTCACCCTACTCAAGGTGCTGCCAGAGGAGACGGAGAGCGCAAAGGTACGGGAATGCTGTAGTGACAGTGCTACAGTAGTAGTGGTTAGGGATATGGATACGGTAATTTTAATTTGTGTCTTATTACGATATCCAGGTGGGTCACAACCGTCGCGAGCAGGTGAGTCAGGAGCTGGCGCACGCGGGAGGCAGTGTCATTGTCTACCTGGTGAGTTGTTTGCTTGCTTACTTGTTTACTGTTCGTAGGTGTTATTATGTTTTACCATTGGTCCACATGCCACATCAGTTATGAAATGCGATTGTGCTATTATGACTGGCGGTGGGATTTGACGATTTGATGAGTGATTGTTGCAGTCGTCTGTGCTGTCTCGCTCGCAGCAGGACAGCGAGCTGTTGAAGAGAGTGCTTCGCTGTCTGTCCTCCTTCCTCCACATACCCTCACTGGAGACGAGCCAGCTGGGAGACAGCCCACTCATCACTAGTGTCTTCCACATACTGGTCCGTTGTTTAAAAAATGTTTGCTTTATGCTTTTTATTCGCTTCGTAGTTTTATGGTTAGATGTCGGTTTCATCCATCAATTATGAGTAGGTACTATGGCAATTGGTACGTTGAGATTACACTAATGAGCTCCGTTCGGCAGGCGTCTCCGTCCGCGCCCTCCTCGCTGCACGACGCGGCGACGGAGGTGGTCGTGTCGGCTCTGTACAGGGCAGAGGACCTCAACAAACACGAGGTGGGCAGGGCGAGAATCTTTGGTCTGGTCCTATTCTCTTTTTTTCTATGAAAACTTTTTTCATGCTCTTGAGTTACTTTCGCGCTGTTGTGGAACTGGCTAATACATCCTTTGTTTGAAGTGTTGCAAATTAATTAGGTGTTTTGTTTTGGCGAAATCGGTTCCGCGATTTCTTTAGTAGTCATGAAACTGCGTGGTTTGCAATAAAGTGTCGTGGTAAGCGATAATGTTGTTCTTTTCCAGGCGCTTGCTCGTTCGCTGCAGCAGAATGTGTACCGGCTGGACGGGGCGTATGCAGAGGCGATGAGGGAGGAGAACATTGACAGGTGGGGAGGGAGGGAGGAGAGAGAGAGAAAGAGAGAGAGCAAACCATCCATTCCAGGCTCGCCAACTTTGGTCGCATCTACGTCGAGATGTGCGAGTCGCTCATCGAGAGGGTGCGGTTTATAAGTTTTATTGGAAGTTTCGATTTCTACTTTTCTATCTAGACATGTGTGTAATGACAAGGCGAAAATGAGCAGTAATGATGAGTAGGCGGTAGGCCGATATGTTGTATGTTTTCAGATCGTGAACGACGCGCGACCTGCATCGGAGACGGGGGAGCTGGGCTGTCTGTACTCGGTGGACCTGCTGCTGCGACTCGGCGAGTACCACGACTACTCGGTCAGTCGGGAGGGGGAGGAGGGGAGGGGGGAGGGAGTGGTGACTGGCCGACAGAACTGACTACTGACTCGCTGACGCTGTTTAAGATGAGTTGGCTACAGGCTATCAGACGGAGTTGATAACATAATTTGGAGTTTGTGGGACGATGGAACGTATAATAGATTTATGTCGGAGGAATTGCGGATTAGAGATTAGTTTGACTACTGACTGATTGAGTGGTATGTAAACGTAGAACTGACTGCGACAAAGTAGAATGTGAATGACTCGGTGAGTTGAGTGTTGTCGGCAAGACTATTAGTGAAGTTGTTTGAACTGTTTGTGGCAGCTGATCGAGATGACGTTCAACATCTGGTACCGCATCTCGGAGGCGCTGTTCATGATCGACGACGACGACCACGTCGCCAAGTTCAAGCCGGCTGTCGGAAAGTGAGCAGGGAGGGAGGGAGGGAGATAGAGGGGGGAATAAGAGAGAGAGCGCGTCACTGTTCAGGTACCTTGTCAACCTCTACCGCCACGCCCGCTATGCACAGGACGAGGAGGGCATCCCCGATCCCACCAGCGACTTTGCCGAGTTCCGCTTGAAGGTTTGTTGTTGTTGTTTGTTTGTTGCTCGCTTGTTTACTAGTTCCTTGCAGGTAGCTGAGACAGTGAAGGACGTGGTGTACATTGTGCAGAGCGACGAGTGCATACGCAGTGTGAGTCGTAATATTGATTGATTTGAAATGAAATCAATTCATAATGAACATTTTCAATTAGTAAATAGTAATTTTGAACGTTTTAGTTATGTGTGGTATGCAATTAGGATCCGATTCATATTGAGTTCTTCCGATTTGTAGTGTACGATAAGAATACCATGAAACGTGTTTGTTCTTGAAAACTAGCTTTAAAAAATGAAATGTGTATTTTTTATGAATGATGATATTTTAATATCGAATGACCGGTTGATGCGTTGCAGATGTTCACTCTGCTGCAGCAGTGCGGGGCGGCTGGAGGAGGCTGGGAGGAGAGCGAGGCCGCCCTATACATCATCGCACACGTCATCAACAACCTCGTGCCGTGAGTAAGAACAAGGGGGAGGGGTACGGTATATGACGGTTTCACTGTAGTGATGGAGTGATGTGGTTGAGGCAAGTACTGCAACCAGGAACAGTATGAATAGGAGTTTCTGAGACAGGACGGAGTGAGACTGTGATCCTCTGCAGTTGAAAGGGAACTGTGCTGACCGGCTGAATGTGTGACGTCTGCCCCTTTGCAGTGAGGAGGAGTCGGTGGTTCCGCAGCTGCTGTCTGCCCTCGTCTCTCTTCCCGCCTCCTCCCACCCCGCACTACTCAACACGGGCATACTCCTCCTCGGAGGCTGCAACGAGTGGCTGCAGAAACACCCACAGTATCATGGTACACCGTACGCTGCTAGATACTGTAGCTTGTTGTTTCATTCTCATGTTAATGTAATTTATGGGTGTGACATGGTTTCGTGAAACGTATATGTTGTGTTTCAGACGGCGTGTTGCAGTGGCTGATCCAGTTGGTCGGCAACCCGCAATACGCACAGCCAGCGGCAGAGAGTATTGACAGGGTGAGTGAGGAAGGGAGGGAGAGAGGGGGGGGAGAGAGAGGGAGGGGGAGAGGGAGGGAGGGCGGGAGAGGGAGGGAGGGGGGAGAGAGAGGGAGAGAGAGGGAGAAAGGGAGGGGGAGAGACTGTTCCCGTTGTAGATCTGCGAGCGCCACACCCCTGCCATGTCTGCCCTGATTGGCCCCCTTCTGTCGGTGGTTCCCCAGCTGGAGGCGTCTGCCACCAACGCCGGCAAGGTCGAGGCAGCCATCACACACATACTCAAGGGTCGGTGGGGCAGGATGTGGTTACTGGTTACTGTACTATCCAATGGCATGTGCTATTGTTACTACAACCGTTTTCTGTGGTTGTTATATTTTTGAAACATGTTATTGATGATTGAGGTTGATACTGCGATTGCTCATTCGTGTGTGTGGGCAATGTGAGGTTTATTCCGTTTTTCATACGTAAACTATTGGAAATACCTCGACTATTCACTCCAATATGGTTCTCATTTATTTGTGAACTACTCTCTCTGCTTTGTCAATTCCTCATTGTTGTAGCGGCCACCACCCTGTGTATGCAGTTGGACGAGGCTTCGGTGCAGCAGCGAATGGCACAGATGTGCGACCCGATTGTGGAAAGGCTCGGAAAGGTGAGAGAAGGAAGAGGCTGAAGACTTCAGAGTAGAAGATTCAAGTTGTCTTAGCTGGTTGGTGGTAATATCTGTGATGTGAAGTATGAATGAGTGCCTGAGTGTGGTGTGTTTTGAGTGTCTGGTGGAGGGCAGCCGGAAGGCGGACGAGAACGCGGACGCGTGGATTCGACTGGCCAGCGAGCCGGTGCTCTGGCTCGACAGGGTCAGCACCATATTCAAGGAGGTCCGTCCCTGGCAGCCGCACAACAACGGGGTACGGTAGGAAATCTCTCTCTCTATCTCTTCTTTTTCTTTCTCTCTATCTCTCTCTCTCTCTCTCTCTCTCCGCTCAGATAGTGAGTGCATGCTTGATTGCAGCACTCTGCGCACCCTCCGGCCGCGCCGTGGCTCGCGCAGGCGGACCGACTGTGGCAGGTGCTGAGTGCGTGTTGCCGCAAGCACGCCAGCGAGTCGAGGGTCATCGAACACGCATGCAGGGCGATCAGGTAGAAGGAATGCGATGCATTGTAGAAGAGATTCGAGATTACTGTAGTGGATCTTACGTACTGTAGTTTGACTGGTTTACTTACTATACTTATGATGTTCAGGCATGTTGTCCGGTCTCTGGGCGTGCAGTCGATGGGTATGGTTGAGCCGCTGGTGAACCAGGTGAGAGAGGGAGAGGAGAGAGGGAGAAGATGGAGATGGAGATACTCATCAGGGGCGATTATTAAGTTTGTGCGGACGCAGATGTAGACGTTGTTTTGGTGAAAGTTGTCTGCTTGCGTTGAAGTTTGAAGTATTGAAGCGATGAGTGACTTTGACTATGTGTGTTGTGTTGCCAGATGGTGGAGTTGTACACGTCGCACCGGCACTCGTGTCTCCTCTACCTCGCATCCATCCTCGTAGACGAGTACGGGGCCATCGACGCACTCAAACAGGGACTCGTCGGAATGCTGGTGGTGAGGGGAGAGAGAGGGGGGAGGGCAGACAGACAGACAGAGAGAGAGAGAGAGAGAGAGAGAGGGGGGGCGAGAGAGAGATGCCTGTTCAGACGCTGGCCGGCGGCTCGCTGGAGATTCTGCGCCGCCCGCACGGATTCCGGGACAACCCGGACACGGCAATTATTCATTATGGGTTTTATTCATTTGAAATCTCTCCTCTGCAGGTGGATGACCTGTTCCGGCTGGCGCTTCGCTTCGTCGTCCGCTGTCCCTCCACCTACTTCGTCCACCCCCTCTCCTCCCTTCTCATGGACTGCGCCATCGCCGGACTCTCGGTCGACCACCAGGTGGGCGGGGCCAGCAGGGGCGGGGCTTGTTGTAGTCGGCTGGAACACTGTTATATGTTCCAGGAGGCGAACCGCTCCATCACCAAGTTCCTGCAGGAGATCATGTCGCAGATACTGAGCGCGAGGAAGGTGCGTGGCCGTGAGAGTCCATACAATTGATTCAATTATCGATTTGATTATGTATTTATTGATTGGTTTCTCAGGCGCACTACCGCGATGAGGGCGTCGACTGTGCCGAGGCGCAGTTCGCGGAGAAGGGAGCCGCGATGATGAGCGCCGCACTCAAGGTACGGTAGGACAGAGCTGTAGGTGACAGGAATACGGTAGATGGAATAGGGACTGTGTATGCGGGTTACGGTACGTGTGTTTTCAGGCTGCATTGTTCGAGGTGACGGGCAACCTGCGACGGGATATGGCGGAGATAATTTTTGTGCAGAGGAAGGTCGACCAGACGGTGAGTGGGGAGGGGAAGAGAGGGGAGGGGGGGGGGGATCAAGAGAAAGAAAAAGGAAGCTAGGATGGTGGGTTGCAGCGTTCCGCGGTGTGGCTGCGCGAGTGTCTCTCGTCTCTGCCCACTGGCGGCCTCCACGCCACTCCCCAGCAGCTCGACACCTTCTACCACGCTGTCCAGAAGTCTGTATCGATTGATTTTTCGTTTGTCGATTGATGTGTGTTTTCAGGGAGACTGACACCCGCGGAGTGTACGGTCTGATTCGCGACCTTGTCAAGCTGTACAGCTGAACAGCTCATGTTTCAATCGTTTCCCCCGTTTTACAACTTAGATTAGGCGCTACTAGTTTTCCATCCGAGTGATGTTCGCAGTTCCCATGAGATTTGCAGTTGCTTCTTTTCCCGTTTGAGAGTTAGCTTTGTTTCGTTGTGTCCCCGTTGTTACTTTGAGTCTTTTGCCCCTTTTTCTACCCCCTTTCTATAACGTTGAGATACGCCGGTCGATTATATTGCGTGAACTTTCTGTACAAAGAAGTTTATCTAGGTGAGTTTTAGGGTACCGTCTGTGAGACTTAGGGTGACTTCGACCGTTGCGTGTGAGTAACATGTATTATTCTTGTTTCTCTCTCGATTATATAATTTTATATGAGTATCGTAGCCCCGCCCCGTTTTGACCCGCCTCCCACCCACTATCCGTTGTTGTTACTGTAGACTGTAAGTCACTGAGCCGACCGATCTGAGATGGATTCATATAATACAACACACACTCTGCTTCTCTGCGACTAAGTAAGTGAGACATGATTGTCGAGTATAAATATGACTTTGTAATATTTAATTGTTTTATTGTTTGTTGATTGGTTGTGTAACCGTCTGGATATCTGGAGGAGAAATCGATTTATCGATTTGTGTGTTGAGCTACCGTTTTTGTGTTGAGTCGGGTCGTCCTCTCACAATGGGAGATCCTGGTGAGACGTTCACCTACATAGAGGATGAAGAAGCGCATACGAGGTTCTACGGTTCGCTAGCCGAGCAGAGAAAGTGGGTTACTTTCAATTGATGAGAGTACCGTATTGCATATGAAGTACTTGCAATTGAATGCTGAGTGCGTAGATATCGATATGCTGTATGCAACTGTATGTAAAGTACCATCTGCCTTTCCAGTACCGGCCAGTTTTGCGATGTCGATCTAGTGGCGACTGGAGAGAATGGATCTCAGAATGTGGAGGTGGGGAGTACTGTAGGAGGTTACAGTGTTCTGTTCTGTTTAGATTCCCGCTCATAAATGCGTGCTGGCTGCCAAGTGCGAATACTTTAAGACGATGTTCGGGATTCCTGGTGTGGCGGAGGCGAATCAGCGGAAGGTTGCCATCAAGGTAGGAAGTAGGAAGGAAGGGCTTCTGATGTTGTGGATTCAGATGGGAGACACTCTTCTCCTCGCTATTGTCATGTACCTCTACACTGGAGTGTTCTCGATTGGTGGGTAGAGAGAGAGAAAGGAGGATTTATTCAGCATTATTATTTATTATTCATTTATTTATTTATTATTATTATTTCTTCCTCTCTCGCATCGCGCGGTCGGGTCGAAATGATCTTCCCCCAGTACCCTTGAGCAAGGCGGGGAATAGCTCAAGAGAACGCTGTCTTCCCAGCCCGCGGAGTTACTATTGTGGATTATAATGGAAGGAAAGGAACACCCGGAGCCCCACTATCGTCTATAATGGTATCTAATTCTAATGAATTATGGAAAGGAAACCGAATGATTATCGACTGAATAATATCGATCTAATATCGACTTTCGACCCTACCATCCCCGTTGCTAAACTGTGTTTCTCCCAGCGCTTAGCCCTTGTGGTGTACCGTATGCACTTGTTGTATAGTCAGGATATAGCGATTCTGGATAAATGATTGATTGATTGATTGATTGATTGAGAGAGAGAGAGAGAGAGAGAGAGAGAGCGGGAGGGCATCCTTTCAGGCAGTGAGATGGTTCGGGACGTTGTCGACGCTGCCAACTACTTCCATCTCGATTCCCTCAGGGAAAGCGCTGGACAGTGAGTGGAAAGGAAGAGTACTGTAGCTAAAGTAAAACAGTTACAACAACCCGCCGTACCGTAATCTATCCGCGAATATCACATTTCTCAAGGTTTCTGGTGTCGACGCTTACAGTTTACAACTGTCTCGAATTGCTCATATTGGCCGATCGATACTCACTCGCTTCTCTCAAGGCGGCAGCTCACAAGTGCGCATGTGACAACTTCCGGTGGGGTACTGTTTGAATAATATTAATAATAATATAATAATGGTTTATCCATAGGCGCAGACAAAACACAAAACACGAAATACAAACTGGTGCGGAATGTACAAAGATTTAGTGTTAAGTCCCCGGATGGGTCCTTGGAGGGTATTGCTCCCTATAGCAAAGCCTCATCCGGTGGGTAGCATCTTTCGAGAATCTTCTTCCATCTTCCATATAGAGTATGCGGCCTTGATTCGTCTTCGATCGCGTGAGCCGTGAGCCTGGACCACGTTGCCTCTAACGTCGAACGTTCTCGAACTTCTCTCGATCATTTGCATACTTGCTTACGGTTGATCCATTCGTCATCATCACGTTGCGAAATCCAAGAAATCCGTGAGTTACCCACTAGTGCGTTCCCAACAGGCTTATTCGGCTCCTCTTTATCGTCTCACAGTGAACGGCTCCGGACATCGATCGATACCAGTGACGTACTTCTCTTCCGGTCGCGGGTGCCGCCGTCGCTCTTCAGTTTCATTTCGCTTTGTACCTTCTTTTCCTCCAATCGAGAATCCGCGCTTCGCCCTACTAGTGCACTCCCAATAGGCTTAATCGGCGTCGCCTTATCATCTCACAGTGAAAGGCCTCAAATCGAGAATCAGTTGATACTCCACAGAAACTCATCTCCGAGCAGCGGCGGCGGTGACTTTCATTGTCGTCGGGTGGTTATTCGAGGGAGCGCGGGAAGGGGCAACCGCTTGCGGGGACGGGAATAAGAAGTTGAATACGGTAATATGGAATTTGATTCAGACAAGTCGCCACGTCTCCCTCGTTTTTTTTGGTTTCTGCGGAGGTTCTGATGGATCTGATCAAATGTGAGTGATTGAGAGATAGAAAGAGAGAGAGAGAAAGATAGAGAGAGAGAGGGAGAGAGAGAGATAGCGAAAGAGAGAGAGGTGGATAGGGGGATGATTTCAGCGGACAGTCTTCGTGTGAGCCAGGAGTCTCTCGTACTGGAGGCGGTTCTTCTATGGGCTCGGTCCGAGGATGGGAGGAAAGACGAGCTGCCAAGGTGGATGGAAGGGAGAGTGGGTGATTGAGTAACTTCATGCTTTTCAGTATTCTTTCGGTTGTGCGTCTCCCTTATCTGTCGCGTACCCGTCTCTCTAAACTTCTTTCTACTGAGAAGGACCTTGCTATCGTCTCGAATGTGTTGACTGCCGATCATGTGAGCGAAACGTTTTATGAAGAATCAGTCTGTTCAATATTTCCTTAATTCCTCGATAGCTGACTTAAATAATGTTTTGAAACATCGTTTTTGCCATGCATCATTGCTTAAAGCAACAGTGGCGACTTATTTTTGACTCGGAGTAATATTAAAAATCATATTAACCTAACACATTCACAGTTTTTACGAAAGAACGACGATTCTGCGTTACTTTCGATTCTGCAACTGCCAAGAATGCAGCTCAAAATTTGAATTTCCCGCCAACGCTTCACTGCAAAAATTGAGGTCGGAGTCATCACCGCAAATGAACAACGCTCGGCCACTTGCTTCTTGGCTCAGTGCATGTGCGCTGCGTTATGGAACCGAGCTGTGGCAGATTGTGGCAGAAATAAGTCGCCACTGTTCCTTTAAAGGTAATGTACCCTCTGAATCAAATATAAAAAATATCATGAATGTATTATCAATGTCTTTTAGAGGTATTTTTATGTCGTTTATGGTTGTTTGTGATAAAAAATAATGAAATTAAAAATTATCAAACATTTATTTTAATCCAACATGATACGCATATTTGCGCAACGTTGTGAGTTATGATTTTTAACATCATTCAACATATCTTACTGCGTTTAGCATATAATTTCCCATAAGCTGTTTTCGCCAGTTTAGTAAAAGAAACACATAGTAGAAATGTTATATAAAATAAGAATGACATAAGAAACAATATAAACACATGCAAACTTTTTTGTCTTGAATGAAACAGCCGTTAGTGTGGTCAAATTGTGTAACTTCGTGCAGTTGTGCACACACCCCCGAGCTGATTAAAAGTTATTAGTTTCTACGATTTCTCACTCCAATATTCAAATATTTTTTTTAAACTAAATTGTTTCAGAATATATGTTTGCATCATCATAATATACTCATTGAGTTGTAAACAATGACATGTTGTATCTACACATGCACCCAGATTCAGAGGGTAACCTTTAAGTCCGCGAGCGTTGGTTCGTGTGGTGGTTGGAAGCCCCGCCCCTCTTTCCATTCGTCCTTTCGTATTCCGTGGAGAGTGAGTGGAAAGGAGTGGACTGATGCCCCTGATATGCAACACAAGAGGTGGGGGAGAGAGAGAGGGAAGGGCTCACTTCTCTCTCATTGTCAGTAGGGGCGAGGGATAGCGAATTGATAGAAAGTGAAAGATAGAGAGTAGGGAAAGAAGTGTGAGTAGATATGAGAGGTATTCAGGAAGTGGTTCTCGGCTGCCTCGATCGGAGAAACACTCTATGCAATCAGCGGCCACGACGGCAAATCATATACCAGTTCTGTGGAAATGCTCACCACGGTCGTGGTGCACCGTAAGTGGCGTTTATTTATGGGGAATACAAACATGTTTCCGTTCACGATTTGACTGGTATGGCTTTTGTATTGTAACAAGATGTGCATATGTGCTATTTGTTGGTTTGTGAAGGTTGCTGTTCAGCGGAGTGGCACCCCGTGGCTTCTCTTCCGAAAGCGCGCAGCAGCCATGGTGCTGCCTCCGTGCGTGACCAGATCTATATTTCTGGTGGCATCATGGATGGTCGTTATTGCAGGTGAGGAAGAAGGGGAAGGGGGATTGATTGTTTGATCGTGTTTCAATAACATGTTTCTTTTCTGTTCAGCTCGATTGTGGTGTACGATTCGCGGCGCGACGAGTGGAGAGATGGTCCGGCAATGCTTGAGAACAGGTGCGGTGTGATAGTATATTGAATACGCGTTTGTATACATGATTTCAGGTGCGAGTCTCTCACTTCGTACGAGGGGATACTCTACACTGCTGGGGTTGCTGCAATGGATAAGAAGGCGTCTTCTGGAGAGTTCCTAGACCCGCGTACAGGTAAAGTAGCGGACAGACTCGAATGATAGAGCACCAAATATGTAGCTCCAGATTTGTATAATAATGCTGGAAAAAATGTTCTCGCATAGAATCTCTAGATGCTTTCAGGATCGTTCTGCTTTGCTTTACACGCTTTCTCATCTTTAGAAATGTTACTTGCTGGCAAAGTTTCCATTACGGTGTCGCCCGATTCTCTCATTCCCCGTTCTCTGTTCCAGCCGCTTGGCAGGCGCTTCCTCCTATGCTCGTCGGTCGTTCCCGTCCTCAGATGGTTGGTATTGATGGAAAGATCTATGCGATCGGAGACTGCGAGGGAGACGTGTCTACGGTGAGAAGAGAAGGATAGAGATGGAAGTGAGAGAGGGGGTGAGGAGAAGGAGAGAGAGCGAAAGAGGGGGGGGGGGGGGAATCAATCAATCATTTATCCAGAATCGCTTCATGCTGACTATACAACTAGTTCATACGGTACGCCACAAGGGCAAAGCGCTGGGAAAAACACAGTTCAGCAACGGAGATTGTAGGGTCGAAAGTCGATATTAGATCGTTATTAGTCGATAATAATTCGATTTTCTTTCCATAATCCATTAGAGGTAGATACCATTATAGACAGTGGAACTCCGGGTGTGCATTTTTTTCCCAATATAATCCACAATAGTAACCCCGCGGGCTAGGATGACAGCGTTCTCGTGAGCTATTCCCCGCCTTGCTCAAGGGTACTGGGACTGGGGAAGATCATTTCGACCGACTCGACCGCGCGATGCAAGAGAGGAAGAAGTACTTTGTTCAGGTGGAGTACTATGATGTGCGTGCAGGCAAGTGGAGTCTGGAGGCTGCGGAGGTTCCCAAGGATGTGACGTGAGTAATATTCGCTTCATGATATCGCTACTCTATCGTTTATATTGAACACTCGCTCACTACAGATGCATCTTTGCTACGGCGTGTGATGGGAAAGCGGTGATATCTGGAGAGTTCGAGAACGGATTCACGCAGATAAAGGTACTGTTAATGAACTGATAAACAATTGATTGATCTTCGTTGAACGCAGATTCTGGACGGCGGTTCCTGGATTGACGGACCAAAGATGGTTGTTCGTCCTCAAGGCTCTCTGTGTGCAGTCGACGAGGTACTCATCGCTTCTTCCGTCCATATCATCTCTCCCCCCTTCTCTCCCTCTCTCCCTCTCTCCCTCTCTCCCTCTCCCTCCCTCTCCCCCTCTCTCTCTGTCCCTCTTTCTCGCTCGCTCGCTCTTCATTTCTCTCTTTCCATCTCTCACTCACTATCCATCTTTTCTATCATGCTCTTGGACAATGGTCCCTTTTCAGACTGTATTCTATGTGGGAGGTGTCAGTGATGAAGGAGTCACTTCGACAGTATCATGCCTATGTCTCTCTCTGGAGGATAGTCTCGAGTAGATAGGCATCCAGTCTCTATCTTCCTATGCTTCCCTCCCCTTCCTTCCTCATATTTATTGTGTTGAGCTGTAGCCTATTTATTGTGTTGAGCCTATTTTTTGTGTTGAGCCTATTTTTTTTGTGTTGAGCTCAAACTGATAGCATTTTTTGTTTCGTCGGAGTTTACGCTTTTATGAGTTGTTATGATATCTTTATCTACCTCTGTTTCCTTTTGTCACGGTATACTGTTGTCCTTCGGTAGATGGCTCTGGTAGATGATGCGAAATGTAGCACATGAGACATGTTGTACGAACATTGTATACTGTATACTATGAATATTCATGAAACATGACTATGCGGAAATGGTAGACAATACTTTTAATTACCATTCTCCGAAAACCGCATTTTAAACAATTCTAAATAAGCGACTTCGTTCCTTGACGCAATTACCACCTTCGCTGACACCGTTCTAGAACGCGACATTTTTGAAATTCGATTTTCACTAGTTCTATGGATAAAAATATGGCGAAGACTGTTCACATGGTCACGGTGTTTGTAGAGACATGAATTCGAGTTCAAATAAAACCATTAGTGCGCAAGCTCCTGGAAAATTGGAGAAGAGTTTACCACTTCTGAAACAAACTCTCAATACTATACCTCTTCTGAGACAAGTCTTTATTATAAAGCACAGAGAAGAGGGAAAGCGCGACGCAGTCTAGGGAGGAGGTTCTGTCTAGCCACTTTGAGAACTCCTTGAGGTTCGCTCGTGGCAAGGCGTCGATTCGACCGCCCTGTCAAGTGCTAATTTATTACACCACAAGTGATGCGCCACACATGAAATGTCTGTGAACAATGACAATGAACGAGTAGAAGTTGCAATAGATTGGTTCCAGTAAACCAGCAATGAGAATCCACGATGACGGCTTGTCTTCTGGCTATCGGCTGACAACGTGTCAGGGTGGTCGCCAATCCACCGCGGTGGCGGAACTTCTTTCGGTCCACGGGCGGCATCGAACCCGCGACCTTGCGATTGAGAGCCGTGCGCACATCCACTGCGCTACCGCCGCGACAAATCGATACTATTCTTGAACCCTCTGATGTGAACTCTCTTAGACATTGGATGAGTTACTATTTGTCATTATGTATTATTAAACATCATTATGTATCATTTTCAATTTATCAATAACGTGCATATGAGGAAGCGTCATTCGTAAAACTTTATGGAAAAAAACACGTGTCGTCATATATTTTTATTGAAGTATGTTATTGAATAACATCAGAATATTGCCGAATGAGCGTAGTATGTTTCTTCAGAAAACGGGAACATTTCCCCAAAGCACGCACTGTTCTTCTTTTGCTTGATACATCCGCTGGCCTTGCTTGCAGTTGAATGCAGTCGCGAATCCCGAGACCTATGTATGAATGGAATCGGTCGTTGACTGGCTGTCACTTGCCTCTTTCACCACAGTATTTGTCCGGAACAGCCATCCTGAATGGTCGTCGACAGTGCCGGTGACAGGATTCCTGCATTGTGATAGTACGGTATCATTCAAAACACGATATAATGTTACACGTAGTGTCCATGTGGCGTATTGCAGAAGAAAATACCGGCACCATAGAAAAACAGTTGCTCATTCGTGAATTCAATGACATTGTTTCTGTTCAGCATTCCGAGGCCGATTATGTCCTCAAATGGCATGTTTAATACTTCCTTCGCACTTTTATTATGTGTTCCGCAAACCTTGGTATTCCTGAACTTGTCTAGGAATGCTCTATATGCCAGTCTCATTCCATGTATGTCGGCGGAATCGTCCTCCAGTGTTTGATTGAACGAACTCAGACATTTCATCCCATCCTTAACGATCTAATTAATAGCACTCACATATAATAACTACTGAAAATTATTCTGACCTCGGCTTCGTTGAAAAGTTCACAAGATTGCTTGAACTTCTTGGCTACGCATTCCGATTTTTTGTGAAAAGTGGAGCTGAGGTTGAGTTTGACGATGTCCTCTCCAACAAATACGTGACTGATTTCGTGGCCCAGGAGAAGATTGAACGCTCCGAACTGAAGTCAGTGGACTGTCAATGAACGTAGGGCTTTCGAAACCTGCATAGCTTTGTTTTGAATTTGCAGTAGCATATGCGCGACATTTATTGAATAGCGTAAGTTCCATTCATCACCATCGCGCGTTCCAGCTCCTAAAATTAACTACTGTATTTTTCAAACATAACTAAAGAAATGATAAATACAAACAGCAAACCTGCATTGAGTCCAAATGTATCAAACTTATCTATGATTCTAAGGGTAATAACAAGCATTTCTATGATATCATGAAATGCTTTGTGAGATAAATCATACGAATAATCACTGAAAAAACACATGTCAGAAAGATCGAAAATGTTAGATGTAGGATGTAGATACTGACCTGTAATATTTATCACTCAATTCTTTCATGATATGGGTGAAGATACCGAAATTGTTCACCAACTCTGTCGATTTATCTTCGATATAATGTAATCGTTTGTGTAAAAGGACACTTTTGTTTCCCATTCGTTCAATTAGTGCTCCAATATCTGCCGCGACTGTTGTCTGAACATTGGATTTCACCGGAATCAAGCTATGTTTCCTACTTTCACTTCAGTTTTCATCATAAGAAGGAGATCGTCGAAAAACTGACGCAGCTTTTCTTCAGAGCCGTGAATCAGTTGATATAGATTTTCTGCTTCAAACGATTTGTGCAACGCAATTATGTCGAAATGATGGGAAAATGTCTGACAATGTGAAATATAGCTTTTTGTTATACATTTTTTGTTATACATAATTGATAAACTGACTTCCGGATTCAGAACTTTTCTCACATTCGAGCAGTGGTATTGCCGACCTTCGCTGGAACTGAATATAATTTTAAAAACGTAGTAAATTGTTCACACTGTAAAACTCACTCATCTGTACACATACTTTCAACAATTCCCGATGACATATTCTCTAAATCTTTCTAAAAGGATATATTTTAATAGAAAACAAAACTCGGAAGTAGTTTACCAATGATCGAACAAAGCTCTCTCTGGCTCTCTTTTCCTGTTCAAAGTGAGTGATGTTGAGGAGGAGCTGTTCTGTTCTCTCTGTCACGGTAACGACTCCATTCGGACACACGTGGCGGTAGAAGTTGTCGCACGGGTCGACCGAGTGATCGAGATTCTTCGACAGATGCTCGGCGAAGAAATCCGGAGGCGTCGACGCCGCAGCGAGTGGAAGAATCGCGAGCAACAACCACATGGTGTGCGAGACGCCGTTGCGCACTGCTTGATTCGGCTTTTATATTGGCGGGGAACAAATATCAGTTCTATAGAAGAATGCTTTTTTTTCGGTTTTCAATTTCTGGTGACACACCGAGCAGTTCTGTCAAAAATCCATTGTACATGGCTTTTTGTCAGGTTTCAACAATGTGTCATGAAATTCAAAAAGTGGATCGAATGCAAACAGTAATCACAGGAAACAAAACGCCAGAAATCCAAAAATAGTCCGTTGCACTTTTATTTCTAGCTATCGATGTGGGACCCCTTGGGCTTCTGTGCACAATTTGAGCCGGATCCGCCAGTGTGGAATCACCAACACTCCTTCAGCAATTGTGGAAACTGGATAAATTCAGGATTATTCGAAACAATGGCAAAGTGTTCACAATATGGACATGACTGTGAGTGGGAAACTTTCTGAAGTGGAATAGTATTTCGCATGTTTGCATATTGGATAAACATGACTCTTCGCTTTGGTGTTCAGAACACCGTGCTTTTTTATCTCGATAAGCTCTTATCGGATTCACTGTTCGATTTCGAAATTATCTCGCTTGAACTATTGATTACCTGTTTCGGTTTGGTTTGGATTTATATGTCCAACCCTCGGTTGCCCCAGATTCAGCGGATTAGAAATCGATTTACAGTTTGTGTGTGAGATGGGTGATTGTGTACAATTTGAAGTGGATTGGCGATGGAGAAAGAGAGGGAGAGGGAGAGAGAGAGAAAGAGAGAAGTGATAACACCTGACGACAAGAGGCGAGTGGTGAGAGAAGGAGGGTGGGTGTACATTTTGATTTGTGCATGTGTACTCTTTCTCTCTCTCTCTCTCTCTCTCTCTCTCTCTCTCTTCTTCTTCTTCTTCTTCTTCTTCTTCTTCGCTTGCGATATCGAATTGATCGATTCACATGACGTATATCCGTGATGTGAAGAATGACTCATAGCACATCCGGTGTGTCACTGTTAGCGCTTTGTCACTGTTTCCGTGCGATTCACTCACGTGTCTATCGCTCATTTTCATTCATAGCATAGCCGTTGTCATTTACTTTATTGCGTATTTTCATTTTATTATAGATTATGTTAAAGGAAGTGTACACTCTGAATTTCGAAGTTGTGTCGGAGATACCTAAGTCGATGAAAAATTCAGTTAAACATTGAAAATTGGCACTAATTGACACCAATTTCTGCATTTTGAATTTGATTTCACTTTGCGCTCAATTTTCATCAACTTTTTCAGCAATTAGTTGTATTGACAAAACTGAGTCGTTTTCAACATATTTTCACATCCCGGTGCTAACTCAACTTCGGAATTCATAGTGTACCTGTATACTCCCTTTCATAGATCATTTTTCAGCTTTGGAAATATGTACTCGCACCGTGACGGGGAGCGAAAGCCATCGGTGGCTGAAGGTGAGTGATGTTGGAACTGTTTTACTTTGTTAATGAAAAGTGATATATAAAACTAAAGAAAGAAGAAAAAAGGAGAGCTAGGGAGAGAGAGACTTCTCAGTGACGTCACGTCTTCGCGAGGCAGAGGACCGTGACTTGGCGGCTCGCCTTCAGCAGGAGGAGTACGATGGAATGTACGAGAGAAACAGGTACGAAGGCGTACGAAGTTGGAGGGTACGAATACGAACGCTGTTTCATGATTGTTTCATGATTGATATCCATTTGCGATAATACGGAAGACTTGTTTGTAATTATGATGTGAAGTGAACTTTACATGGATGCATGTGTACACATGTGTTTCGGGGGCGCAGGCGTTGGAGACGGTGATGGGAAAACAATCGGGGGTATAGGCGATCAGTTGAAATGATGGAATGACCCTGTGCAGGTGTGAGCGCCGTCTGGTTAGCGGGGACACGCGCCAATCACTCTCCGTCCACCGCCTCGAGACACAGCAGTGGAGGGACGGGCGGCGACGACTGTGCGTTGTTAAGAGCATTTACTCTTTCTTGTTTACGTTGTTTACCTGTTTGTTATGACATCCTCTATCGAACAAAAGTATAGGATAGCTACTGTTTGAAACGGTTCGTATTCGATTTGCGGCGCTTCACTTTCTCCAGACACTTTTGCGTTAATTTGCGTGTTTCTCCCAGCGCTCAGACAGCCGTAGCGTAAGCGTACACCGTATGCACTCGTTGTTATTGTATAGTCAGGGTATAGTGATTCTGGATGATTGCTTGATTGATCGACAGCATATTGACCTATTCACATCATATTTATGATGTTTACAGCGAGGAATCGGACGAGGAAGTGGCTCGACGTCTACAGGAGGAGATGGACGCAGAGGCAGAGGCAGGGAGGCTGGGCGGAGAGGAGGTGGGAGGACCTCTCTCTCTCTCCCCCTCTCTCTCTCTCCCCTCTCTCTCTCACCCTCTCTCTCTCCCCCTCTTTCTCTCTCCCTCTCTCTCCCTCTCTCTTCCTCTCCCTCTCTCCCCCCTCTCTCCCTCTCTCCCTCTCTCCCTCTCTCCCTTTCTCTCTCACCCTCTTTCTCTCTCTCCCTCCCTCTCCTTCTTTTTCCCCCTCTCTCCCTCTCCCTCTTTCTCTCTCTCACCCTCTCTCTCATCCTCTTTCTCTCTCTCTCCCCCTCTCTCCCTCTCCCTCTTTCTCTCTCTCACCCTCGCTCTCACCCCCCCCCCTCTCTCTCTCTCTCCTTTCCTTTCTCTCCCTCCCTCTCTCTCTCACTCTCTCACCTCTCCCTTGCAGAGACTCGCCCAACTCCGCGCCGATGAGGAGTTCGCCCGTCAGTTGATGGAGGCCGAGCAAAGGAGGCTGGTGAGATTTTTTGTCTTTTTGTGTGTTATTTTTCATTTACAACTGCATACGCTGGGAACTGTATGCATTTACCTGTACAGTAACGGTACTGTATGTGTAACCGGAAACTGTATGTGTGTTGCTAGGCGGGCGAGTCTGCGGCTGCCGGTGAGCGGGACGCTGCGTTGGCGGCTGAGCTTGCAGCACAGATGGAGGGGGCAAGGGTGGATGTGGAGGCTCCACAAGCACAGACACCCGCCCACCACAACCGACCGGTCAGTCGCTACCACGATTTTGACTTTGGTTGTTTTCTTCATTAGGTTCTTTCTTTTTTTCGGTTGCTGTGGCGTTTTGATAGCTTCCACTAACAGAACACGCTGCCGGACGATGTGTACGAGTTCGTGCCGCGCACTTCGGTCATCGCGCCGACTCCGCCCACCCAAGCCCCGCCCCCTAACATCGACTATGGTGTGTGGTTCTCGCTTTGCTTCACTAATATCCTGTGCAGGGTCGCCGGTGGATTGGCCGCTGCCGCCCACGGTGGACGATCTGCTGGCGATGGGACCGTCCCTGCCGGCAGAGCTGTCCGCTCCGCCCCAGCAAGCCCCGCCTCCTCCGCCTACACTACCCATGCGTCCTGCTCCGACCCCGCTAGCCCCGCCCATGCAGGGTGCTCCGCCCACCGAAGCCCCGCCCATGCAGCCTGCTCTGTCCATCCGAGCAGCTCCGCCCCCCGAAGCTCCGCCCAGTCGTGTAGTGCGTGGCGGCGTGGCTCTGCCGGGGCTGGCTCGTCTGGCCGAATCTCCCACCACCACCCTATCCGCTAACAACCCCTTTCTGAGTGACATCAAGTGAGAAAGTGTCAATTTATCCATAAAGATAAGGTGTTTTTTTTCAGTGACGAGTTTGGTCTCGGACCGCGACGACTGCAGTGATATCTCCACACTTGTTCCTATTACTAACTGTACTACGGCAGTTACCGTATTATTTCACCGTTTCTGTACAGTCACCACTTCCGTGCTCTAATTTGTTATTATTTTGTTGTGTCGCATAAATGTTTCGCCTTGTTTTGCCCTGCATTTTGAGTTTTGTGTTTTGTGTTAACAGTTTTTTTGTGAGTGTTTCTTTTGTGATTATAATACTCATTTGTTATATGAACTTTTATTAATGTCGGCGTCGTTTTGTAGTCGTTTGCCTCTCCCTAGGGAACGCTGCACGCTCGTTGCATTATTTTGTCTCCGGTCATCGGTTATGTTTCGGTTTTCGGTTGCAATCTCCCCCCCCCCCCTCTCCCTCTCCATCCCTCTCTTTCCTTTCCTCTCCCCTCTCTTCCACTCTCCCTCATCCCACACTCCTTCTCAGTGTTTTCTCATTCCGTGTCCACTTGTGGCTGACCGTTGACCAGGATAATCCTGGCAGGCGTGGATTCGCGGCTTGTCTATTTGTCGCCTTCCGCCCGTTCTCTGCTCCGGCTTGTTGTGACTCGGTTCTCGGTTGTATTTGTGATAGAGAGCCGACGCCGCGCCAACGAGAGACATTAGCGCCGGCTAGTTGTTGGTCTTGGATGGCACTGCTAGCTTTCGTAAGGGAGAGCGAGCGAGAGTGAGATCACCCTATCTTTACTTTTTGGCCGCGCGCCCCGTGCGCGCTCTCTCACTCTCCCACCAATGTGGGTGAATCAAAGACCGGCCGATGGCCGTAATGCAGTGCGTATCGGTTGGCGGTCGGCCAGAGTGACTGCGCGGTCGGAATCATCTCTCACGAGCGCTCTCTCCTGCCCCGGCCGCTGGCCTCAATGATCCCATCCTGCCTCTTCAACTTTTCGCGCACTGCTCTCGCATTCGCAGTACACGCGGTGGTTTTTCTCAGCCGCGGCGGGCGCACTGAGAGTGTACCCAGTGATGCAGTGATGCAGAGCATGAGGGATTAACTCTACCCTCTCGACTCACTCATATCTGTCCATCCCACTTGCAACTTGCACGCTTTGCACTCCCTCAGATATTCCCCTCACTTTCCATTAGACTTCAATTAATCGTAGCGTTCCTATTGGAGTGCACTCGGCTTGTCTAGCCGGAAAGCCGGGGCTTGATCCCGGTCTCTGGTCGCCGCGTCGCCACGCCGTTCCATGTCGGCGCACTCCTCGTCTCGCCCGCTCTCTCGCCACCCTCTCGCCGCCGTCAGCTGAGTGGGGGCGGAGCTCGCTGTTCGAGCATCGATTGTGGCAAAGTGCAAGCAGACTCTGTGAACGCGAGGCCGGCAATGAACGCACCTCGCCTGCCCTTCATTCACCGTTCCTCCCGTATTGGGAATTCTATTACGAATTGTTTATCCCACTGCAGCAGCAGCCGCTCGCGGCGGCGGCGCTAGTAACTGATGATAGTTCTCCGTAGCTACAACAACTTGTTATTGTTATGGTTGTTTGTTGTTGTTTGTTTTTGTTGACGGCGACGACGACGACTAGCTGCTTGTGCATTTGCTCGCTCTCCATTTCTTCACTGTTTTCTTCCTCACGACCAACACGCCGCATTACGTGTCTTGTTTTCGATAACACAGAAATACTCTCCGGAGCCTCGCGTTCCCGTTCTTTCTCGCCTCGCCATATTCTGATTTGTCATTCCACACAACAGTCACGTCGCCGACCCGGCTCGCTATCATGTGTTTCCTGTGAACGAGCACATTTTCTGTTGTTTTGCAACACTTCACATAGTGTCGGAGTTATCCGTTGTGAATTATTTTATATATAGCAATCGGTTATACCCTAGTAGAAGAGTACATAGTGCAATGCCTCTGAATCTGTGTAATCCGTCGCACCCTGCACTTGCTCTTGCCCCTCCCCTCTTTCTCTCGTCTTCCATCCGCTTTCGGCTTTCATTCGTCGTTCATCCATGTGATGTCCGCGGAAACGTCGCTGATGAAACACCATTATATCCGTCATTGTCCTGATTGACTAGTCCGAAGGTGTTTTCTGGATTCTCATCTATATCATTGCACCACGTGATGTGGCATGCTGACGAATTCACTGCGCGGGTTTTGCATCGCGATTCCGCGATTCCCTTTTTGTCGATTCTGGGCTGCTGTAGGAATAGCTGAAAAGCCTCAATAGTCAGAAGTTGAGCGCATGTCATGCCCTCGATGTTTGTACAGTTGCATGTTGCAAACGGAGCAGCGACGCATCTGGTCTATGTGTCTGTCTGTGATTCATATGCGTGTCGTCGCCGACAACCTCGCCGTCGCTGCTGCTGGTTGTTTTCGCTGCGAAACCAGGCTAGTGACTGTTTTCGTCAACATCACCTCGTCGTCTCTCCAGTACTGACTGGTTAGCGGTTAGCACACTGGTCTTTCTCCCGGCTCTTCACGCCGACGCGTGCTAGCCCGCGATCCACTGGTAAATAAGTAAATATCCGCGTTCTTTCGCCGGCCAGAGATGATTTATCAGCGAGCCCTAGCCCCCTAGCAGACGCATATCGTTTGGTTTCTTCTCTGGTCTGGTCGGAGGAATGTGATGGGAGTGATCGCGGTGCGTGGCAGGGGGTGAGAGTGAGAGGCGGTGGCCTTGTCCGCGCGGCCAGTCCCTCTGTGTTGCTGCTTGCTCGCTTCCCGCGCAAATCGCCGTCCGCCATCTCACCACCACACCACAGTAATCGCTCAAATCTATGACTGCGCGCGCGTTTCAATGTTCGCTTCTTGGTTCTTAGTCTCACCACCGCCCCTCCTGTTCCTCTCTTGCTCTTTTTGTCCCCTTGTTTGCGTATGCTACCCTTGCCATCTGTGCTTTCCTCTGTATTGGCATTTGATATTGAGGTTTCAAGTTGTATCGTGAGAGGCGGGCGCCGCCCGGCGGTACATGACACAATTATCTCACGATACGTGCAACACGTATTTAGTGCCAAGCGGTGGCTGCGCGGAATGAGTAATGGATGTTGGTCGCTGGTCCGGGGATTGATCGCGTGAGATTGCGAGTTGATCTAGAATGGACTCGCGATCGCTCTAGACCCCTGCTGAGAGAAGGGTTTGAGAGAGATAGAAAAAGAGCGCGCTCTTCGTCCTCGATTCGTATTGAACTGAATGTGCGCGGTCGGTCGGCCCGGTCGGTCGCTTCGATCTCTCTCGACGCGTCTTGTGTGTACCGGTATACCAATACCACTAGTATTTGCTCATCGCGTCTGTTGTGGTGGTGGGTGATCGCCAATCGCGAAATGGAGGCTGATCTCACTCTTTGACCCGATTGAGTGACTGCGATGGTCTATGACCGAATGCGTGTAGCGGTCGGTCGGTCATGATGGCGTGTTGTTCCCGTTCGCACTCACTCACTCTCTCGCAGCCAGCAGCAAGTTGTTTGTTTGTTTACACGACCACTAGGCCTGTCCATTATCGGGACGGGGGCGGCGGCGGGCGTTGATTTGTTGTCTCTTCGCGCAATAGCTGTGGGGGAATCTTATATTCTCATCGCTTATCGCGGCAAGATTAGTCGTCAGATTCGTTATGATGAAGAATGAGCTGATTCATGTGCTGCTGCAGCGTCTTCTTGCCTACTCACCCTGTGAATGCTTCCCGTCCCCGGCGCTCTCTTCTTTCCCTCTATGTGTTGATAGTGTCAGGAGTTTGTTGTTGTCAGGAGCGTCATTGTGCATGTTTCACAGCTGTGAGCGAGTGAGTATGTCTAAATTGGGCCGTGTGGTTGTTTGTGCGGTGAATGAGTGAAGTCAACGTCGTTGTCGAAAACAGGGATACGGACGGGTGTGTCCCTCCCTCCTCCCTCGTCTTTCCATGTTTACCATGAGAGACAGAGTAGACACGTGTTTCATTCACTGTTTCTCGGCTCAGCTATCACTGTATATTCTATATTCATATTGTTATTTGTTGTTGGCTCGTGAGTGAGTGAGTGAGTGTGACTGAGCTAGTGGGCATTGGCCGAGTGATTAGGGTGGATGTTGTCGCTGTGGACTCGAGACTCGTGCACCTTATTTGTACCTATATTGTTCAGCCTGTCTCTAGTTGCAGATGATAATTTGAATCGGTGAAATGCGTGGCTTGCGCAACAGTTCCGGAGGTGTGTCGCTTTTGCGAGATCGGAAAATGCACGCACACATGTGGTCACGTCCGCTCATTCTTTTGTCATTGTCATTGCGTGAGATATGTTCAATTGAGCTCAGTTTCCTTCCGCCCCCTCCTCATCACTCGATGACTAGCACGCATTCACTTGTCGTGGTTGTTGTCGTGTGTGTGGTGTTTGTTGGGCGATGGGTGGAATCGCTGGTGCACTCTGTGTTGTCGGTGAGTCGACTCCCTCCCTCCCTCTCCCTTTCAATGTTTCCCCCATCTGCCTCTCTCTCTCTCTCTCTCTCTCTCTCTCTCTCTCTCTCTCTCTCTCACTCTCACTCTCTCACTCTTCGCACTCTGTCGTGTTGTGGTCGTGCCTTCTGGGCGTTCACCGAGCGATGCGTCATGGGTGGTCCGCTTTCGAAAGAAGCTGATTTCGTATCCATGCGAATAGGCAGTCTCGCAGGGAGGTCTGGGCGATGATATAATGGGATGGGAATGGGCGGTGGCCGTTTTTGTCATAATCGTCTTCGTCATGTGGCAGTCATCAGAGAAGAGAACTGAACTGGCGCTCGCTTCTCTCTCGCAGTTAAATCTCACGGTTACTCAGTGTTTCCGCGTAGCAGTAGCAGTAGTAGTGTTGTTGTTATGCGACTCGGCCGCCGTGGGGATGTTTTGGTGTGAGATCAGAGACAGTATGTTTACTGGCTGTGAACGACTGACTCGCATGAGGAAGTGGTCTCTCTCCCTCCCTCTCTCTCTCTCTCTCTCTCTCTCTCTCTCTCTCTCTCTCTCTCTCTCTCTTTCTCTCTCTCTCTCGCAGGGCGGTATTGTGTTTAGAGGTGTTGTTGGCTTGTCTCGACAGGTTGTTGACTAGGTAGAGTGAGAGAATAGACGAGTAGCCGCGACGGTGAAGGGGTGAGTGGTCGGTGTTGTTTGTTGTGGAGCAGGAGAAGTGATGGATTCTCTGTTTCTCTCTATCTCTCTCCTCTCGTTTACCTATGCCCCGGTGTTTATGTTATTGTCGACCGCCACTTCCTGCGTGCTGACCGCTAGTTCCGCGTACCGTTCATAGTTCGATACTGATTGATTGTTCTATCGATTGATTGCAGGAGTGTCGGTCGCTTGTCTATGGCGGACATAATCGGACCGCTTCGGCCGTCCGACAGCTGGTCTACCACCGAGGTGTGTATTGATTAATTGATTGATTAGTGTGCATTTGCTGATTATCAGTTCACAATTGAGCTATTGCAGGTGCGCTCGCTGAACCACTCGCACGTGTGGACGATCAAGGGATTCTCGCAGTGCGACTGCCGATATCTCGAGACTTCCGTCAAAGTCAAGGACCCGGTGAGCAACCTTGCATCTTTGAATCTTTGAATTTTGTCTTGTTTTGGTTCTGCACAGTGTTATTGTTGCATGTCTCGATCTGTTTTCGCTTATCCCAGTTTGTTGCTGCGAGTGAGAGAGAGGGGGAGAGAGAATATTTGATCAATGTGCGAGGGATTGTTTACAAGACTGTTTCTCGCCGTGTAGGATATAAGCAGGGTTTTGTGCGTAATCTAATGGCAGGTTGTGCGGGGATGTGCTGGGAGAGACTTGTTCTCGGTGATTGTTGATTGTAGCATGCTCCTGCGTGTTAGTGTTACACGTGTATGCCTGCTCGGTAGATGGCCTTTGTATGGGAGTGGAGACCGGCACGCCTCGACTGGATTGTTTTGAGAAATGGAGACAGTTTGGCACCAGTCAAATGAGAGAGAGAGAGCGAGAGGGGGGGGAGTGATACGTGTTGACGATATGGAAACAGGGAATGTGAACTGTGTATGGCGCACGCGGAACGCGGAAGAGATTGCGGATTAAAGTGTTTTGGGAGTGATTTGCAATTGCAACCTTTGAAATGTTTACAGTGCAGTGGTGATACAAATATAATTATGCAATGTTTTCAGTGCGCAGTGACGTCGAATGTGGTGGACAGCAACACGCTGACGTTTCGGATACGACTCCATCCGCAGGGCAACAAGGAGAGCAACAAGGACTTCTCCTTCTTCCAGGTGGGCGGGGCGAACAGAGGCGGGACTTGGCCGGGGTGTTCGTTGATGGTATAACTCACGATAGCTTGTAACTGTTTTGTATATGAAATGTGCCTGAGATATAGATTGTCTATTCTTGTATGGTTCTCTCCCCTTCCCCCTCTCTGCCCTCGGGCAGTCCACCCACTGTCCCTCCGATTGTTGACGTGCTGCGTAGATACCCACTAAGGGTAGTGTGTTTATGCCTAGTGAATAGCGTCAACATGTTTTGCGGCAAGTACATCCGATCATATTCTAAGCATAGAGAGAAAAAAACAGTGACCGAACGTGCGCTAGGGGAGATACGGTAGGAAGGGGTGAGGGTTCGGCGATAGAAAAAAACGTGCGTATATTTGAAACTGCGTTTTACAATCTAGTTTTAACGTGAGGTGTGGTTGACCGAGATGACATGACCTTTTTGTTTTGCGGGCTTTGCGTGTTTCGAGGTGTTGAAAGAGAGCGAGAGGGAGAGATATAGGGCTACTTGTTGATGCCGTCGCCTCTGTTGTTGTTATTGCCGTGTTAGGCTACCTCTTCTCTCTCTCTCTCTCTCTCTCCTCTGTGTTTTTACAAGTCACACGTTTGATTGAATGAACATATGTACTCTTGTGCTATTTTGGGACCTCTGTTCTCTTTTATATTTTTGTTTACTACCCGATACCCGAGGGAAACATTGCAGGGGAGTTTGAAAAAAGTTTAGTATATCAACTTACTTCTGCAAACGCGGTTTTTTTTGCAAATTGTTTTTCAGAGACGATGTCTCATTTCTCTCTCTCTCTCTCTCTCTCCCTCCCTCTCCCTCTCTACTATTTTGGCTGACAAGTTGTTCATCGGTTATCGTCTACAACATTTTCCCTCGTTGTTTATCAAAACAACCTCACTCTCATGTCTCTTTACCGACTTTTTTTGTTTTGCAATCTCGTTCGGTCTGTGTTGTTAGGAGTATTCTTGTTAGGTAGTGAGGGATGGGGGATACAAAACACAGATTACAACAAGTCTAGGGAGGAGAGAGAGAGAGAAAGAGAGAGAGAGAGAGAGGAAGGGAGGGAGGGAGGGAGGGAGAGAGAGGAAGGGAGGGAGGGAGGGAGTGATTATTGACCACTGTGTTCACCGGAACTCATTTCAGGTGTTTTGCAACCAGAACACTACCAAGTACCGCGCCAAGTTCGCCGTCTTCAACTCGAAGGCCGAAGAGATTCCCACCACTGTCTACACCGGAACACAACAGGTCTGTGTTCTGTAGTTTGTTGAATTGATCTGATTAATCATTCACCATCACTTATCATCACTACACCCCAGCGTTGTTGATTGTTTTTGCTCGTCTTTGAGTCGCGTGTCGTTTAGTCATGTGAGCTGTTTTTGTATTTTGTTATTTGTTTACCGGGAGACTGCTATTTTGGCTAGGGAGCGAGTGTGAGTGGAGTGAGTGGAGTTGTTACTAGTAACAAAACAAGTAATCGATCTCTGACATGTGATGATAGTCACGAGTGGACCAGTGGACGCTGGTTTTGTTTGGGAAGGCACCGACAAAGATCAAACGCTAGTGTTGATGAGATTATCCGTTGATGTTGATGAGATTGCAAGATTAGACTTGGAATTATCTGGCATTCCCATGTTTTCATAATCTGATAAGAACTCTAGATAATAAGAAATGACAAATATGTAGGCAGAAGTAAGATGATAGTGATGCATTTGGAAGTGCAAGGGAAATGAGTAATTGTTTTGTTTATGAACGTTGGTATAGGAAAGGGAGAGAGAGGGATATGTATAAGGGGCACGGAAGGTACAAATGACTTTTAGTTAAGAGTACAGCGGAAGGGAATAAACTGTATACGTGTTTCTGTTCTTTCTGCTGAGAAAGGGACACACATTGTGTAATTGTTAGTTTCACAATGCGAATGCGAGTACTATAGTTTTTTAAGGAGAAGAAAGCTGCAGTTACAAGTTCAGTATTATTTATAATATTCATATATGTTTATTTATTTTCAGCTCCACGGCTATTTTGAGTACATTCGAAGGGATCTCCTCGTCACACACATTCAGGTAGGAATTTAATTTTATGATTGTTTTATATATTTCTTTATAACCGTTATGTTTCGTCTACCGTCATTGATACTGTCATTACGAGCAATTATTCTTGTTGGTTTGTATATTATTTTTATCCGAACGTTGGAACTCGAAACTATTTTTGGGTCAGTGTCAGTGAGTCTTGGTCTCACATGATGTGAGCGAGAAACCATAATGTAGTGGAAAATGGAATGTATATATTTTTATAATCGAATGTCGACTCATGTTCCCCTCTGTTTCAGCCGCTGGACGAGCTTCAGCTGGTGCTCAATCTGACAGTCACATTCGACACGGTCACCCGATGCTCGCAGACCGCCCGACCCACGCAACAGCCAGAGGCCCGACCCGCAGAGGTACAGTAAGAAAGGGTTACGGTAGTATTAGGGATTACTGTACTCTTCAGGTCACGCGGGATTTGGAGGCGGCGTTCAAGGATCAAAAGTACTGCGACTTCAAGATATGCGTCGGCGACAAGGAGATTCAGGTGCACAAGGTACGGTATTTGGTTCTTGGTTTACTGTACATTTTCTTAGTTACCGTACCCCGTATTCAGGTGGTGATTGCGAGTCGGTCGCCGTATTTTGCCGCCATGCTGGAGCCGCACACAGAGGAGGCCCAGTCGGGCAGGGTCACACTCAGAGACATTGACTATGAGGTACGGTACCTGGGGGTTACTTTACTTTGTGATTTACGCTGTTAGGGGTACTGTAATCCAAGGTGTACTGTATTCTCACGTGTTGCGTGTAGGTTCTGGAGGAGATGTTGTTGTACATGTACTGTGGCCGGACGACCCGCCTCTCGTCTCTCGCCCTAGAGATTCTCGGAGCCGCCGACAGATTCCAGCTGCCCGGACTTAAGGAGATGGCCGATATGGTGGGTACGGTAGTTGCAGTGGGGCGCGATTGTGTTCTTCAACTTGGGATCTTATTCTTATTTTATTTGAAGCAGTTGGTTGATGCAAAATTGTCATACTACAAATACAAAATATGATGTGTCGAGTAGGAAACGTATTTATATTAGAGGGGGGAGGGAGAGAGAGTGAATCGAATTGAATTTTTTTCTAAACCATAATGTGTGTCCAGGAGCTGCGCAACAAGTTGATGGTGGAGACTGTGTGTCGGAATCTGGTCTACGCTGACATGTACTCTGCCCGCGAACTCAAGGCGGACGCCATCCGGTTCATTGCACAGAACAACACCAGTGTACTCCAGGTACGCGTCTTGTTTGTTTGTTTGTTTGTGTTTATGTGTTTGAGAGAGAGAGAGAGAGAGAGAGTCTAGCCTGTGGTTGCAGACCGACGGCTGGCAGGAGCTGCTCACGCACGGGGACCTGTTGACTGAGGTGTTCGCTGCGATGAGCGGCGACCGATCGGCCGCCGCCCTCCCACTCACAACCACACATTCCTGTCAGTACCCTTCCTCGTTGTAGATACTGTAGGGGTACTGTAGCAGTACCCATGGACTCAGCAAGACTAAATCTGTCTATGCTTTTTATAGTTTACTGTAGAATATGGTAAGATGTCTATTGTATGTGTTTCAGCGTCGGAGCCGCCTCCGTCGAAGCGTCTTCGCATCTCGGCGGGAGTCGAGTCGGTGTAGGCCCGTCTCCCTCTCCCCTTCCCATCTCTCACAGAATACGAGGTATCGTGCGGTCGTCTCCCTTCCCTCTTTCTCGCCTAGCCTAGCTCTTCCCTCTCCCTCCTCTCCCTTGCTACGCGTTTCAGCATTCTCTATAGGCGAATATCCTATTGTTAGTCTGTTGAGTCCTAGACCGGCGACCCCTCTCCTCTCTCTCCCCCGTCTCTCTCTCTCTCCGTGATTTTTATATGGTGTATGGCTAGATTATTTCTTACATGTTGACGTGTTGTTCTATTTCATGTGTATCATCTGTGAGTATGTGTCAGAAACGCATTCGTTGGTTGAAACTTACGGTATGAGTCAGGACTTTTTTGTCTCTCCTTCGTGTCTGTGGAATTTGTAAATTAATAACTAATAAAAATGTTATATGAAATGTGTTTGTTGATATGTGTGATCCGATAAGGGGAATTTGGACGGGGTTATCGGAGTGTTATCGAGCCTGTTTACGTTCCACAAAAAGGTGGTCCGGGCTTTTGTTCTCATTTGCGGGTTGGAAGAGTTATTGATTGTGTTCATGATGTTTTATAGAGTTGCGAGTTCGACCAGGCCAGTATTCATATAGTGAGATAGAGGAGAGAGAGAGATAGAGAGATGGGGGGGGGAAGGGCGGACAGTTTGGGTTTGTAGGGTGGAGATTTGATCCGCAATCCGCACGTTTCACTAGAATCCGCACATACCAACCAATCTCGCAATGCCCCGCAATTGTGATAGGAGCGACCTCGAGCGGTCACAGCAGGCTATACACGATCACTCGGTGATCGGTGAGCGGATAGCAAAGCAGATGTGTTCATTCTAATCAGATTTGTTGGTCAGAGAGATGTGGTCACGTGGTCTCAATTTGCCAGTTCAGTCCTTCCATTCCGTTCGTATGGTTTGGCAAATCGAATTGCCTTTTTCTATTCCACTGTTCGGGGTCTGCGCTTGTTTGCTCTCGCTTGCTTGCTCATTCAATTTCTATTTCTCGCCGAGTTTCCATTTTCGTGCGCATTCGTCATTTCCATAGAAGGTTTGCCAAACGTTGAAATGCACGTTAAGGTTTCAGATTCATCATGGAGAAGTCCGGACTGCAGAAGAAGCTCACCGTGAGTGGTCTAAGAGATCGATAAATCAATAAATCAATCTTTCCAGGAGATCACCCAATACGCGATCATTGGGGCGTCGCTGGCATTGGGGCAGAAGCTCGGACTGTTCGAGGCCCTTGCGAAGGTGGGTCGAAGATGGTCTCTTTCTCTCTCTCTCTCTCTCTCTCTCTCTCTCTCTCTCTCTCTCTTTCTCTCTCTCTCTCTATGATTCTCCTTCCATCCAGGTCGCATCCGAGCAGGATCCCAAGTGTGCTGCGGCAGTGGCTGAAGCGGCCGGATGCAAGCCCAGGTGCGTTACATTTCCATTCACAGGTGCACATGTTGTATTTGAAACTATGTGTGCGTCGAGCATGTTGCATGTTTGTAATACTGAAATTCGCTACTTGCGAGTCTAGATACACCTCGCGTGTCGTGATGGAATGAGGTTTGTTGCCACGATTATGCCAATATGGATCAATGGATCTCACAATGTTAGTGAATTGGTGCTGGTTTCTTTCGGAGTCTGAATGAGTCTCTAGAAAACTATCGAGCATCAACACGCAAAACATTTTATTAGTGCGTTCGTTTCGGATTCGGAGTTGTCATAAACATAGAGATTTTGAAGAAACAACTTTTTTTCGCAGGATTGTGGATTGTTTGAGGTACGTGAAGGAGTGGCTGTCGTGTATGGCGTGCGCGGGCATCATAGAGGTGACGGAGGAGGAGAAGTTCTACATCAAGGAGGAGGACGTGAAGGTAGACAGGGAGGGAGAAAGAGAGAGGGAGGGAGAGAGAGGGAGGGAGAGAGAGAGGGAGGGAGAGAGAGGAAGGGAGAGAGAGAGGAAAGAGAGAGAGGAAGGGAGAGAGAGAGGGGGGAGAAGGAAGAGAGGAGAGAGAGAGGAAGGGGAGAAGGAAGAGAGGAGAGAGAGAGGGAGAGAGAGGGAGGGAGAGAGAGAGGGAGAGAGAGGGAGTGTGGTGAGAGAGATATGAGAGAGAGGGAGAGAGAGAGAGACCCTTTCAGGATCTTGTGGGTGAGTCTAAGGCTCTCAGCCTCTCCCTCATCTGCCAGATGCCCGGATTCATGAAGGTAAGTATCGATTTATCGATTTTATTCATTTGTTTTATCTTTTTTCCAGAACTTTGACACAATGGTGCACGTGTTCGAGAAGGACGGACCACTGGGTGAGTGACTTTTGAAGTACTGTACTTACCGTATACCTGTTCAGGTCTGAATTACTCGGACTTTACCGAGTTCTACGAAGGAATGCAGAAGATGAGCGAAGCGATGCACGCCAAACACCTCATCAAGTCGGTATCGATTGATATTGATCGAAAAATGATACGATACCACATTCCTGACGGTACCGTTCCCAATTTTCACAGTACAGTACATCATATTCTAGTTACAGTAATCCTACCGTACTCTCAGGGACATCCTCCCGCTGGTCGACCCCGCCCTCCCTGCTCGTCTCGAGACCGGAGACACAATGAGCCTCGATGTCGGCTGCGGCGGCGGATTCCACTCGGCCATGCTAGGTGAGAGGATACGGTAGACAGGGGTTACTGTAGGTATGAGGTTGGGTACTGTACGTGATAGTTTGTGGTTGCTTTCTGCCGGATTACTTTTGAAATTTAGCCGAGGAGTATCCCAAGTCGAACTTCACCGGAATCGATATCACCCTTGACGCTATTCTGCTGGCCAACCAGAAGAGGTTGGTGGAAGCCACGCCCCCTCTAGTCCCGCCTCCTCTAGCGCACACCTAGGCTCCGCCCTCGTTTCAGGACGGACGAGGGAAAATCATTCGACAACCTCGCGTTTATTCAGATGGATGCTGGAAAGATGGACGCCGACTGGAATGACAAGTGGGTATCGATTTATTGATTGAATATCGATTGATTACAGGTACGACTTTGTGTCGATCTTCGATGCGTGTCACGATCAGATGAGGCCTGATCTGGTGAGGCGAGAGAGAGAGCGAGAGAGAGAAAGAGAGAGAGAGAGAGAGAGAGAGGGGGAGGGAGGGAGGGAAAGAGTGCGAGAGGGGAAGAGAGAGGAAGAGAGAAAGAGTCCTCCTTCTTCAGTGTCTTGCCGAGGTGTACCGCGTTCTGAAGCCGGGAGGTCTGTTTATGATGGTCGAAGTCAAGGGAACCAGCAACACAAAGAAGGTCAGTCAATCAATTATCAATAACCTAAAATCGAGACATTTGTGTGAAGTAGCATAGTGCTTCAAGGTTATGACTCAAGAGGGACTAGTTTATTCAAACTAGTACAATTTTATAATTATTGCGATTCGAACCGCAGCAGCGTTGGAACGTCTAGAATTGAATGTGTAATAATTATGAAACATCGTTTTGCAGGATCGCGACTACATGGGCTGCCACGCGGCGATGATGTACAGTGTGTCGACGTTCCACTGTCTCGCCGTCGGAAGCAACTGCCAGGGTGCTTCTCTCTCTCTCTCTCTCTCTCTCTCTCTCTCTCTCTCTCTCTTCCTCCCTCTCTCTTTCACCCACTCCTCTCTCTCTTCAGACGCTGTCTGCGCGGGTGCTATGTGGGGTTCGAAAACCGCTACCGACATGCTCAAATCGGCCGGCTTCACCGATATCACGGTATCGATCGATATCGAATCATTGACTTTAGATTGATTTCAGACGCACGCACCCGATTACCTGCCCATCAACATTATCTACGTGTGCCGCAAATAGACAGAAGAAAAGTACTGATTTATTGATTGATTGGCTGGTTCACTTATGTAGCATAAAAGACTTTTAGTCAGCATCTTTAGTCAGCATCTACTTACTCTTGAAACACCGTGAAGGAAGGAACGAAAAAAATGTATTTAAAGTGACAATTTCACTTAAAAAGGATATTATACTGATAAAAAATTAATGGAAACATCAAACAACATCTAGTAATCCTGAAAACTAAAACTTTTTTCATGATTTTAAACTATTTTTTACCCCAACAAATAGTTGATTTTGAATGCTTTGTGGGTAAAAAGTGAGGTTACATCACAGTTGAGTGTCTAAAACGTCTTGAATGACGGGAATTTTGAAATAAAGTTTTGAAATGAAATTCAGTTTCTAAGATAAAATTAAGTCGTAGAAACCGATAAACACATCCCTATGTGAAACGCATCTCGAGTTCAATAGTTAAAGCCAGAATTCGTAAAGCGCGCCAATTCAAAAATTCCAATTTTTTCCGATTGCGGATCAATAAAAGTGTCACTTTAATACGGATTTATACCGAAAACGTATTATTCGTTCAGTAAATTGAAACACCAGAATCTTATTGTATTTTGCGTGTTTTTAAAAACTGTTTACAATATTATGATGGCCTATCATGTTGCTCTCACATGGAGTGTCGATCACGTCACAGAAGTCGATGGGGACCAAATTGCTATCAGAGATACCCTGAGGCGTCCCCGTGGTTATGTAACCAAAAAAAAACTGAATAGCTGCATATGTTTTTGATCATGTCAATTATATATTCAGCTAAATTGCGAACAAGAATAGTTTGAGCCGAAATGCGTTGTGCCGATTTCAAGTATCAACTACGGATCTAAGCTCTCTCGCTACTCTCTCGCGTTCGTTCGTGGTGAACTATCGAACGCGAGAGAGTAGTGGTTTTGAGGTTAGCCGTTTCAACGCGTAACGTATTTTTTTTCAGATAGAGTTTATGGAATAAAAGACATTCGAAGAGTTGCTAGCTATTCGAGGGGTTGCATTCAATGTTCGGAATGTAGGGATACGGAGGAGAAGAATCATATATGTACAAATATCATAATGTTCGAGTCTGGATCGTCGGTAGAAGAAGGTGTGAACAAATGTGAGATGGGGGCGTAGCTTCCATGTCCCATATTATCCGGTGTGACGAGGACGACCTCAGAATCAACGGAAGTTTCGAGATGGAGAACACATCTATAAACAACAACTGAGAGAGGGGGGAGTGAGAGAGAGAGACAGAGAGATTTTGTCAAAACACACGGACCGGAAGTGATCCTGCATTTTTCCATGTATATGTACGCCGGCCAATAGTCCATCCAAACAGTTGAAACGGCAAACTTGTACAAAAAGTAACACTCGAGATACTGCTGTACACGAGATATTTTCTTTCTGTTCGCACAACAACACAATAAATACATTTGCACTTACCGCCTGTCTTTGCCTGTCCACTTCTTGAACGTCGAGCACTGCCCGATGTCGCAATACGTTCTGAAATAACACACAAGATGAGAAGGAGAAGAGAGAGAGAGAGAGAGAGAAAGGGAGGGGGAGAGAGAGAGAGAAAGAGAGAAAGAGAGATATTTACCTCCACTTGCTCTCGGAAAGCCGCTCTCAACATTGCCGTGTTCACTCGGCGTTCCTCGGCGACACCGATGTTGTACCGCTCGATATGGTCGACTCGGCGAACTCCATCACAGGGCTCCAGAGATCCCCGTTCTCAGCAGCAGCAATCTGATTACGGTTGAGAGTTGAGAGGCATGAGTAGATGACGAAAGGAAAACGCCTGTAATCCTCTAATCCTCACTCATCCTCTTTTATATGTGCTGCGAACTCTGCACTACATAACAACATAACGTTGTAAAAGTTGTTATTGTTAGAGAATCCATAAGAGAGCGGATGTATTTATTTTCTCATAATGCTAATGATTTGTTGTAGGATGTGTTATTTATTCAAGTATGTCCCGCTATTGTGCGATTCGTCATTACAGAAAAAAGATAGTATTTTTTCATAATCACAGTACATACCTGATATTTATTATCACGAATTCCACAAATATTCTTCCGTTATATGCGGTTGTGATACGAAAATTTACGTTTCTCAAACAAAACCTGCAAATCTGCAATTACATACGTATACACAAGGGAAAAAGGGCAATTAATATCTATTTTCTCTATATTTCTCTTTCTCTCTCTCTCTCTCTCTCTCTCTCTCTCTCTCTCTCTCTAACATCTTCTCCGGAATTATTTCTCCATTCTTCCGTGAACTATCCAATGTCACATCTGCACTGCACAGAAGCACTAGTACGTGTTTTGTACAACAATTGAGAGAGAGGAGAAGAAGTGAGAAAGATTTTGTCACACGCACCTGAATTCAACACACACTTCTACAGCCTCGAATATAGTGACGCCGACAATCGAGACACTAGTGCCAACGCTCACATGGGGGCGCGTCGCAGTGTTGTGTCGCGGATAGCAAGCGGTAGATGTGAATCTAAACGATCTCTCTCTCTCTCTCTCTCTCTCTCTCTCTCTCTTATTTGTGACTCACTCGAAATTGCAGTCACGGCAGGTGATATGCTCGTCTCCATTTGCGAGTACGCCTTGCTGCGAACGCTAAATAAAACCATCAGTTCCGAGCATCAGTCGTTTTTCTGGAGAGGCACGTTTCCGCGCACGTATAGTCTGTGCCCCTCGAGAGACGCCATCATAGAGTAGTCATCGCGCGCTCGATGATGCAGTTGAAAGTACAATCGTGAGCAGAGAAATTGACCATGACATTATCTCAAAAATTCAGTCTATTTACCATAATTCATTAACACTCGAACAAACAAGCGCCACTGATAAACAAACAGTCTTCCTTGATCTCGAAATAACCATTAAAAATCAAATAATTACTTCACTTTATAATAAGACAGATGAATACTCGTTCGAAATAGTCCGCTATCCAAAATACAATACAAACATGAAACGCAGCATATCGTGGAACTGTTTGAATGGAGAAGTACTGAGAATATACAGATGTTGTACTGAGACGAAGACTTTTATGTCTAGAATCAAAGAACTACGAGATAAATTTATAAGAAACGGTTTTCCCAGTCAAGAAATAAACATGAAAATTGCATACGCAGTTATGCAGAATAAATCTCTCACTATAAAATATAATCTTGAAAAAATGGAGTCCTTTTTGAAACTTTTTAATTGAGAAGTGATTAACGCCCGCAACGGAAATATTGATCTTTGAACAAAACCCAGCACTGCACACTCAGTGCGAGTGACCTCAAGGAGACCTACGGCAGACTACGCTGTAGCCACGCCACACCCATCCCACTGCCTCGCGCAGTCACTCACAAACAAATTCTCAAGCGTCTCCACACTGTTTTGTGCTCATTACTTGTAACTTGCTTGCTTATGATAGTTATTTCGCGTTTTCTTTCCTTTCTTTTTATATACCATATACAATACTATCCATTCAAAAATTACACGTCTCTCTATCGTTACTGACGAGGGTGGGAGGGACAAAGTTTTGCCGTATAGCGTTTTACACCCGAAACGGCTTTTATCTTTTATCTCTCTGTCTTTCTCTCTGTCTCACCCCCTTTTTTGTTTTGTTTGTTATCGCAATTATTATGTTGCGTTTATTATTTATTGGGCAGAGTGCCGCCACAGAGTCCGCATTACGTCCTCCTTTTTTCGCGCTCGGAATCTTGTGTGTGGTCGCCATGCGAGTGCGAAGAGTGAAGAGATAGTGCGCGCTGCTGCAGAAAGTGGGGAAAAGAGTGCTCACATAGATGGTGACACCGGGTTGTAGACGAGCCGTCTGGCGAATGTTGAAGAGAGGGGCGAGGGGTATGGGCACAGGTGTTGGAGCACTCCTGCAAGAAGATCTCGATACCATTCGAGCTCTCACAATTAGAGACAAAGAGAGAAAGATCAATATCATCATCGTGTGCAGATAACACGCACATTAGCGCATGTGATGGTGTCGTAGTGCATAAGCACAACCACAACCACTTCGACAGCCATAGAAAAGAAAGCGTACACGCATACACATGTTTATGATATACTTTGTACGGTGAACAGTGAGAATAGTTCATTACACAGGCAATTCGGGGGACATGTCATATTGGCTACGAAATCTCTCGAATGAGAAGCCGGAGGAGACGGGGTTGATTGCGGAATGTGAAGAACTGCCGATGGCTCGCAGCAGTTTCTTCAATACGCTCCACGATTTGGATCATTTCGTAAACGCACTTTTTGTTGTCGTCGAAATGCCAAGACTGAAAAAGAACCCAAATGTACATACTATTATCTCCTCAAAGTACTTGCGTAAAGATAGTCAGTTTGTCTTTACTCAACTCAACAAAAGTGCATGCATAAAACGTTTACAAATACTATTCTCTCTCTCCGTCTCTTCACGACCACTAGGGTAGGTCAAATGCGACTCGAGGGTAGATCAATTTTCTACATTGACCCGGCGAACTATCTCCCTGAATAATATTATATGTGCAACTATATTTCTCATAGTGAATAATATTATATGTGCAACTATATTTCTCGTACTGTCTCGCGCTCTCTCTTGCGCGCCCCGCCCACCGGGAGAGAGAGCTACCCAGCCAGAGAGTGACTGGAAACGACACCCACCCACACACCCACACGCCGGCCTCTCGCCTCATGGGTGCGCGGGATCGCGCATAACTTCATTCAGAGAAGAGATACAAAGATGCCCGCGGCAAGTGATCTGGCTTACAAACGGTGCGAATCTAACTAACATGAAATGGATGAGTTCACATTGTTGCTGACATGATCTTTGGATATCGCTTCTTGAAAAATCTGGCGCGCGCCTTATCCTAAGCCAAAGAGAGGATGGCGCCCTCTCTAATTTTGATGGACTACCTGGTTGCGGGAGGATTGAGGGAAGATCAAGCCAACATCAAGCTGAACTCTCACAGGATATGCAGAAAGTGCTGAAAAGATTGCTGATAGGTGGTGACACGGGGTTGTAGGCGAGACGTCTGGCAAATCGCTCTCAGGCATGTTGTACCAATTAATCTCATCGACAATGGCTTCGACAAAAGGAAGAAAAAGATTAGCGTCAACGTAAAAAAAACTGTTGCGGTGTATATATATAGCTGACGGAAGGAAAAGAGTTACGAAGTGAAAAGATAGATAGAAGGAAAGGGGAAAAAGAGGGAAGAGAGAGAAAGAAGGGAAAGAGAGGAGGGAGAGAGAAAGAGAGACTTACAGTGCCTGAGTACAGTCGTAAGGATAATATTCGTTCGATGTAAGCGATTGATTCGAAAGTATACGCTTCTTCACCAATTCCTGAAACACGTCAAAACAAAATGAGTATACCGGCTTCCCCACTTTTTTCTTTTCGTTCTTTATTTTAAAAAAAACATACCTGTTTTTTTGTTGTCGTGAACGGCCCAAATTTTTTTTCGATTTTCGAAAGAATGCGTTTTTTTACAGTCCTAGTGCCTTGTGAAAAGAAATAGCGCATCTTGAACAAAAAGAGAACAAAATAGCGGTGTGAATATAGAAGAGTGCGAGGGGCGAGGGAAGGATGGAGAGAGAGACTGGATCGATGGACGGGAACGCGGAGGAAACCAGCTGGCTAGTGGAAAACAAGATCAGGAAAACAAGTAGAAGAGAGATACGCGACTGCTGTTTGCGAGGCCCATGGAACTTGTTGACAGCCTGAGTGAGTGATATTGCGAGGAAGAAAGAGGAAGAGGAAGAGGGGAGAGAGAGACACCATACCACCATAGTACCATACCGTCATACAACATACCATAATTTTGCACTCATACTGTCTCTCATATATATATATATATATATATATATATATATATATATATATATATATATATATATATATATATATATATATATATATATATATATATATATATATATATATATATATATATATATATATATCATACTTTCATACTGTCTATGAATGCTGTCATACCACGTTGTATGATTTACCCGAACACACGCAGTCACCTACTCGAAGCACGAGATTTTATTAAACTGCTACTGCAAACTCGAAGATGTAATCTCACAAGGGGCAACAACAAGGGTGGATCTCACAAGGGTGGATAAAGTAAAATAATGCCAGAAAGTATGTACATACCAGTATAGCATAAGTTGAGAAGAATCGAAAGAACAAAGAAATCGTTTATTGATAATCACAGTTTCGAATTTTCTCGTCGAGATATCACCGTAATGTGTAACATTCGCAAATCAGGCGGGGTTGACCAAATCAATCAATAAATCAATAAACAAAAGGATATGTGCAACCTGAATGAACAATGCAAATAAAAACGCTACCCAGAAATGTATACAATTACAATGTACACTAATCAATATTCAACCAACAGGACCCTACAGTAGAATAGTGCTTCCTTCCTCGATCTCTTTCACAGCCTCTTCACTGACAATCGTCGCAGATTCTCGCCTCTCTTTCTCTCCTCGGAATGCTTGCAGCACGACCTTTCGAAGCTCCGCGTTGCACATCTACAAAACATTGTGTTTAGTTGTGCGCCTGTTGCGATAATGCAATAGTCGCGATTTCTCACCATGTAAATCGGCAGTCGCATCGCGCAAGAAATCACGACGAGAAGGGAAACGAGGTCGGTGGACAGCCTGCAATTAGAGACTTCATTTCATATTGTTTATTTGAAACTTGTCGCGTCTATGATTATAGTAGACTAATCGATTCCGAGATTCACCATAATCCACAAAAAGCACATTAACATTAGCATTAGTTTGTAGATACAAATCTTTCTAATGTCTCATGATTTTCATCTAATCCTTCTAATGTCTAATGATAAGAATCTAATACCTAATCCATGAAAACAACTGTAAGCTGAGCCACTCACATATAGAAGTCGAAGTGGTTGTCCATCAATCCGTCGATGTCGATGAACTCCCAGAATGTGATGACGACATTGGGAAGATTGGAGAGTAGGTACATGCAACACACCAGCACCATCGTCCACGTGGCCGAACGGATGCGGATCTGGAAACACTACTTGATCCTTTTATCCTTCTTCATACGATTCTCTTTCTCTCCCTCTCTCTCTATCGGAACATTCACATGCGTGCTATCGTGCAGCGGTGCATGGTGCAAACAGTGTCTGGGTCACGCCACGAACGCATACTTACGGCGCATCGCAGCACGGACTGCCGGCGGAAGGTGAACTCTTGCATCATGTAGAGCTCTTGGAGTGGCACCTGCGAGAGAGAGACACATGCATAGGACAGGCAATGACAAGCCAAGCGAAAAATGAATTAAGACATTCAAAAAGGACATTCGAACGTGTATTCGAAACCACGAAGCCACGATGCAAGCAAATTTCGGTTTTGCACTCACCTTTCCCTTGATCTGAATCTTTTTGGCGTTGCTGCGAGTAGATCGAAGCTGCGATTTCAAACTCGACAGAGTTCCGATGTTGACAGCAAAAAGAAGGAAGAACGGGAGGAATATGGTAGCCAGATTGCGCAGCCAGAACCGGTATACGCTACCGTACCTGAAAGATTCAGCAATCTTCGATTATCAGTTGTGTTTTTATCGATAAGTTATTTGTGATAAAGGAAATTGGAAACACATATAGATGATAGGAAATTAATCGTATTCAATGCAGTTCCTGGTAGCCATTAAAAGATTAGAACTTACCCGTTTGCATAATACATAATTGCAAAAACGCAGTCTGATCACTTATTTCAATTCATCGAATTATGAAATTACTACAGTAACGAGTAACTAGCGAGCAAATCACACTTAATGTTACTACAATAATCATTCACATTACTTGAAAAAAAAATAAAAAAAAATATAAACTTACCAAACAGTGTAGCAGATGGCAGCGAGGTTGACTTGAAACTCGGAGATGGTGCCAGTACAGTTGTCCTCTCCCCGCACCAACTCCAGTTCGTACAGCATCGGAGCTGAAACAATGTTATTGTCATCTCTCACTTTCCTCCTGTCACTGTCACACTCACCCTTTGTCACGAGAGCAATGGTGACGGAAGCGACACAGATGCCAGTGCGGCAACGCTAAGTTTATATGTTTTAGATTTCAATCAAGTTTTGAAATCTGAATCAATCTACCTGGAACTGCTTGATGAGTTCTGATTGAATCGTGATGAGATATCGCTCCACCAGAGCTCCGATCAGAACGTAGCTGAAACGTATTGCGATGAAAACGTATTCTCGAAACGTATCCGTTAGATTGTGTTTCTGAAACTTTTATGATCTCTCTCACTCTCTTTTGGGCGTAAAATGTTCGATAAACTTCTTATTCATCTCATATTTGTAGAGTCTCTTAACATTTTGAATTCCGTCTTTCTGATGTTTTTTTTTATTATTTCTCAAGTCTATTTCACCTGCATCTCCACCTTTGCTTATGGAAAGACGCCAAGGCGGAAACGTGCGTGTTAGTGATGCATGAAATGATAAGAATATGCGAGTGTTTTGCCGCAGCAAGCAAAATCATGTCTACAGATTTTCTATGCAACGTTTGGAACAAGACTTATCATGACTTATACATGCCTCGAGCCTATTATTGTTATACTGTAACTGTAATGATAACAACAAAACTGGATATATAATATCAGGTTGAATGATGTATGTGTATACTCTTGGCATTTTAACGAACCGCTAAGTAGTTTCGGAATAAAGTTTTTGCTAATGCCTATTGGCCAATACCAAATGATGAAATGTGATATTTCGATTTATATATTTTATAAAGAGTATAATCCTACATCATCCACATTAGAGAGCAAGTTTCAGCGATTTACTTACCCACTCGTCTTGTTCTCTAAGACTTCACGAAATGTATTTTCTTCTTCAAAAAAAACAACAGAAAATTGATTTGAATTGCAGCAAAATTTACAAAAAACATTGTTATGTATTTTATGTAGGACTCGATTTCCTTCTCGCTTCCCCCTCTTTAATAAACAATGATGCATGCCTTTATTTTTTCAGCATTGCACGTGGTCGAATCAAATGAAAACCACTGATTCGATTAAGCATTGTGTCATTAGTTGTTTTTAAGTACTTTTCACCTAACTGAAAGTACTAATAACCACCACGTGTGTTACAGTATTACTGTAGTAATTGAATGATTTTTTCAAACATTGGTATGATGCCTGATTAACAGACTGTGGATTTCTATTGCAAAAACACAAATCTCGTTGTCAATTTGAACATTTGAAATTCCATCATTCTACCCCGCAGGAAAATATGTGCGAAATAGCGGAAACAGCTGAATCACTTCCCATATTCATAATTTCCTCGG
>CAWZYM010000299.1:212500-268100 GCA_963966185.1 Rhabditoides inermis | reverse complement strand
TTCTCTTTCTCTTTCTCTTTCTCTCAGAATACACTATACTCATGTACAACACAAAATATACCAGAACACACATCAATAAATCAATACATACCTACTAGCGGTCATTGCGACGTTTGTCGCAGTGAGCAGGTAGGTGAAGTAGGACCACCAGAGACGCGCCAGGAACACACTGTTCCACGCGTCCTGTAATGGTTATTTACTTGTTTACTGGTTAAAATGTTTACGAGGTAAACAAAGTAAACAACACCTTCATGTTGTCACGCCTATCACTGGATGTAGCATGCGGACACAATAATGTCGAACCCACACAGAATCAGAAGGAACTAAAAAGAAGAAGTTTGAGATTTATTTTGCTAAATTGTTTGTGTATTAGTGCTTCTCGCTTGTAAGCTGTAGAAGCGTTCAAGTAATCAAGTAGGTGAGTAAACTCGTTGCACCCATTTCCCATTACAGTACCCTTTTTCAATTACTTTCATCAGACCACACTCATATAAGTCTTCATACTTCATACCAAGTAGTTGGCCTAGATAATTGGCAACTTTCCGCGAAACTTGGCACAAATACATTTACTCATTTGCATTGTGGAGACGGCTGCAACTGGAAACTTGTAATTCGATTATTAGCCACTAACGAAGCGTGTGTGCTCAAAAAAACTGTTCGTCGCACACTAGGGTATAGAGAGAAGGATATAGAGAGAGGGGAGAGGAAGGGAGAGACAGAGAGAGAGACGACGACGACGTATATATCATAGTCTATCTCATCACTCGCTGACATATGAGATATGAGCACAGCCCACCCCTCTCGCAACCCAATAAAACTCGCACTCTCGACACTGAAGAAACCTCAATTGCGTTCCCGGCGGTCATTGATCAGCAATCAGCGCGATTGATTACCAAAACTATTTATAACGTTAATTTGTATAAGTACTATTTATGGGGGTTGTGGTTTTCTGCTCCCTCTTTCAGACTCGGGAAGTGAATGATAGAGCACCAGAAATCATCTTAAAACTTCTCAACGCATCACGATTCGAGTTGAATCTTTTCAATCAAATCTCTCTGCCTCTCTTTCTCTTTCTCTCTCTCTCTCTCTTTCTCTCTATGTCGTTACCCCTTTTAAATCGTCAAAACACGGAAATAGCGAGGAGGAAGCCTTGTCAAAAAATATCGCAGCTCGTTTTGGAACGTATTTGACAGCAGATGATGCGAGGATGTGACTCCATTTGTAATCCGTGTGATGAGGTAGGAAGCGCGAGAGAACACGTAAGATGAGGAGAGCGCAGAGAGAAAAGGAAGAAGGACGAGAGAGTGTGTGTGAACGTGAGAGATGGCGAGGAGAAGACGCAGGCGTTTAATGGCGAGGAAATCAAGATGCAATCTCTCATTATTATAATCATTAGTTGCAGAGCGAGGAAGGCAGTAGAAAAAGTGAGAGAGTGGGCTGAATTGAACGGAAATCGAGAGAGAAGCGAATGGGAAGTGTTCTTATGTGTATCTCGAATCAACTCTCATCGCGCCACACCAACTATCACTTTGCTGACAAACGTGTTTTTCGCGATAATATATTTCGTATTCATTATCGCTCGCAGTTTGCAATACCACGCAGTGGCCCATTCAATTTATTATAATTACTATTCCACAACGTGCAGTTTCTCATTGACACATTGACCGCGCCTGGCCTAGGCAAACTCGCGAAATCGAAAAGATTCATTTATTTTCCGCACCTCTAGAACTAGAACTGTGGTTTGAAATGAGTACTAGAGTTCTACCGGTAGACTCTTCCCTCGTCAGAAATGCAATGCCCTAAGGAACGAGGTGCAATGCAAGATTAGCGACCGGAAACGAACGCAGTACATCGATTCAACAAATATAGTAACATCTCGACAAACATCAAGGCATACTCGCCTGGAAGTATGTGAAAAAGCATCGCGGATGTCGGGCGAGACAGTAGAAGAGAATACTGTTGTTGACGATGGAAATGATAGAGAAGGCCGATCCGAGGAGGACACTCAGCTGACCCCCCGTCGACACCTCCTCTGCCCAACACATCGGAAGGACCAGACTGGCCGCACACCCAATCAACGCACCCGATTGGCCGGCCAGATATATCCGCAGACCTTATCCCCCACAAGCCACGCCCCCTCCCAGCACTCACCCCGCCCACTTTACAAGTATCCACACAGAACTTCACTGTGTGAGGCACGCTGTGAACATGGAAAAGAGCACAATGTATAATACTAGTGCAATCTGCCAGTCCTGACTGCCAAAAAAAGAGAAGACTCGTAACTTGTAACAAATCATTAGAACACTTAGAAAGAGGGCGCAGAGACTCAGTACTCATCAAAGAATTGATTTGTTTTGTGATCATTTTGTCTCTTTTCTAGTCTAGTTAACAATCTTTCGCCGATTTTTCCGACTGGACGCGATAACCACTCATCCTCTCATCAGCCATAACAATAAACCGGAATGTTTTCCCATGTCCCTCACATAACAACAACCTTTCAAAAACTTTTATCTCCTCATATACACAGAACTATATGAAATCACATCCGAGTATATTCAAGAGAAAACACTGTAAATACATAACTAGACACAGAATACTTTACAAACTCGCATGGTTTTGAAAACAAAAGAACACCAGTGTCGAACTCGCTCCGGTCTAACAATACCACATACAACGTGTTTTGTCCTCACCAGACTACGAGCAAAGTGGTTGTTTCAATATAAATAAATAGCACTCTCACAAGACTGTAAGTAAGGGACGCTAGGCTCCGCCCCTTGTAGTCACACCCTCTCAGGTGAGCTCGAACCCGGCACCGGCACTGATGGCATACCTGAAAAACAGATGAGTCGGTATTTTTTGCTATAAATAGAAACGAGACAACATCCACGAGTTAATGAATTCACCATTCACTATTCTTCCAAATCAACAACAGACACATTTTCCCATGTAAAAAACTCATCCCATCGCAATACCCTCATTTTTCAAAAACACTATGGCACAGTTTTCATTACCCAAGTTTGAGATGAAGCGTTTTCTGATGATGCCATAAAGGCGAAACGTCGGAATAAACCTCTCTTTCTCGTGGTAAATCGGCTAAACATTACTTCTCAGCACCCCACATTCATATCGAAATACGAATGATACTCCGGGGATCCAGAAAACACCAGCACTACAACCATAACTCATTTGCATATCGTCTGTCTCACTCAGTAAAAACAATGGCGGAAATTGTTTCAAGGAAAAGGGTAAAGAGTGTCGTTTCTCAATTCGCCTCGCTGCTAAACGATACCCAAAAGACTTGGAAAAACAATGAATATGCCCTGTGAACTAATGATAGCAGACAAGGCGCGAGGAAACACCCATATGCACCCATCTCTCATGCCTCCGTCCGCCGCGAGACAAAGAGCCGTGGTCTTCGGTCAGCACACACCACCATACATAGTCATTTACATATTCTTCCATGCATGCTCGGTGCACCCTCTCCCCCTTCTTTTCTTGCATGCTCCAATGCCAGAACACTCCTATCCTAACTCTTGGGGAGAAAACACACCCTTCCCATCTATCTGATCGCAACTAATACCACATGAAGGGTTTCATCCTGAGTGCAAAGGCAATGTGTTGAGTTGATGTCATGGTGGATAGAGGATATTCCCGCACTCTCAGTTTTCACACGAAAACTGTCGGGTATACCGATGTTTCTCTTGACATTTCGAAGTGTTTCTCTTGACATTTCGAAGTGATGATGATTTGTATTCGCAAATTTACACAAAATATCCGCTGATCATACATTCAGTTCTTTGCAAAAACAACGCAAGCCCGCCGAAAAAATTCCAGTGACACTTCCCGCGTGGGTTTCAGGTGACTAGTTGGAGAGTGATAGATGAGGGGGAGGGAGGCTAATTTCGGCTGAGCTCCGTACTCCGTACACACACCACGTATATAATGAAAGCGGATGTGCAACTTGCATCCCTGCAGGCCGAATGACGTATCCACAGCCCCACACGTCAGAAGGACACTATTCGCAAGTGGGACATGTCAAGTGGACATTGTCAACTTCCAACAGGTGTTGCCGACTGGCGCAGCTCTCTTTGACAAGTACATGTTATTGACGGCTGAATGATTGCTGGATTGCTGGATATGTAGTATGCACGTTCTCTCTGGCAATCCGCACCAGGAAGCTTTGAATGGAAGTCGCAATGAATAGAGAGCGCTGGGTGAGCGAGCAGGCAGTATTTGGCAATCTCATCCCTCCTCTCCCTCTCTTTTTATTCACTTCCAACTGCCGCGTGGCACTATTCAATCCCAGTTACGCGCATCCACGCATTTGCAAGGGTGTAAAACAGTCGTTCAATTAGACAGCCAATCTCACTCAGTCGCAGACAGACGGAAGTATGCGCTTGCGATAAATGTTTACAAAAACACAACTGTCTCGCCCGCAGCTGTTGATGTTTTAAATGAGTGATGTGTTCTAAAATAACTTCGTTTTTATAGAGGGTGAATACCTTGTATCATACCATAAAGTGATATCTATTATCCTAAGAATATCTATACAAACTGATCGAGTCTCATCATACTAAGCGTGACATGACATCAGAATGTGGTCGATATAAAATGCACTAATGGATGATACCCTTTCACACGTTACATTTACAAAACAATACAAAGCAATGTGGATTTCCTCGGTCCATAAAGCTGCCACGACACTTAATCTGATTATCAGATAAATCCCATTTCTCTGTTGCATGATGACAACTTTCAAAGTATTCGTTTGCAGATTCACAGAATATCATTCAGTTTATAAACTGCAATTATCAGACTCTTATCAAGTATTTCGGGACGCTCAATTGGCAGTTCAGCTTGCGATTCTTACTAAAAAAAATTGCGCTCGTACGTGTGTCGAGCAGAACCCATTGAGAATTTCGTTGAAACACATCTGAATCCCGGGATTTGTAGCGATAAGAACGCGGGCGAATGATTTGATAGAAAACAAAGCAAAATGGGGGAGAAACAGAGAGGGGCGAGAGAGCATGTCAATTGGAGAGAGCGCAGAGGGCGCATTCGACCGGAACAATTTAATGCATATGCATCACAGCTTGCATGTTACACTGTAACAGAGGGCAAAGTTTGTCGCTTCATTTCCCCGACTTTCTTCTCTTTCTTCCTCACATTTTATCTCGTGGGAGCGAGAAGTGCAGTAGAAGTAATGAAAAGAGGAAAGTTAAAATAGTCCTAGTCCTATAGAGAATCCACCCACATGCATCATTTTTGTCTCAACGACGACGACGACGTAGAGTCAAGCAGTCGAGATAAGGGGGCAATCAGGCGGAAACTAGCGGCGACCAGACTAACTATAGAAGGTGAACAGTGAACGTCAGACTCAACACTCAACTCAACCAGAGATGGAATCAGAAGAAACAAGTGAGCACAAGACAATCCAGTCCACAAGAGCACCCTCTTTGTTTTTCCTCCAGATATTCATCGTCAGCATGGAGAGAGGGGACGTATAAATCTTGAATCTCGATCTTAGATCTTCTTGAACAGTGCGGTGCAAAGTCAGTCACCCCCCCCCCTCCTCCTTTCCCCTGCCTACCGTATCTTGTTCTCCATCGTCTTCCTGTCGCCGTATTTGGGCAGCTTCAGCAGGTTCATACACGTCGCACTCGTCGGCAGCCGAGTCTCGTCGTGCACCTACAAATCAAGTCAAATGTTTATCCGGAATCGAAAAAAAAGAGATTCAGATACGTACAAAAAGAAAGCACTCATTTGCGCCTTCAAACAAAGGTTGTTTCTTGTTTTGTCACATATGAATTGTCAGACACCCAATTTGTCTAGATTATTAGAGACTGTGTAAATGTAGCCCCTGAATGATTCGAGAGAGAGCACTCTGCGGGGGTGGAGAGGTCGAAGGAAAACAAAACACCTACAAATACAAACTGATACCGTATCAGTACGTATATATAGAACAAAGTATGTACGTGAAACTGTTTTTAAAAATCGCACTTATGAGTAAGATGTGTTTATCTATTTGATAGATTTGATGTATCCAAAAATACATGTTCAATGTAGTCAAACTACATTTACATATACAGCTTTGACGCTCGTTGTCCTACGAACTTTTAGTACGATTACTATTTTCAAGCATTTTTGGGAGCTCGCTGAGCAAGGTGAGGAGACGGAAGCCGGCAGCGCGTTTATTTAATTAAGTATCCTTTCTGGCAAGAGAAAGAAAGCAATCCTGCTTCCTCCTTCTTATGCTGATTTGGAAGGACAAATGAGGGGCAGAGAAAATCATAACCCAATTTCGAGAGTCGAGCTATTTTCTCTCACCTTCTCACAGCACTAATCACTATAAGACACATTCCCAGAACATAATCAAAATTCTATAAATTGATTGTCACGATACCCACGCACTCCACCCACTATACTATTATGACGATTATAGAATAACTAAATTACTCTCTATTAACAATATAGTTACTTACGTGAAAACTCAGCAATACACTTTTCATTAAATGCTTGGCACAATGTACGAACGACAATAAAAACACGCATGTAATTATAGTTATTTTCACGCTTCACAACTGAGAGTGATACAATCTTACACCCAATGATCAACACTAATGAGTTCAAATATCATATCATTCTCAAATATAACTCATTTTTCCCACAAATAGTTGTACATTCTATCTCATTACGCACATAGCCTATGACATTTCCCTAACTTTTCTTCTGGTGAAAAACACACACAGACTCACAGACAAATAAGCATGCTAACAAAATGTCAATCTTAATCCTCGGCCGATTGCATTGCTTTTCCTCTCTATTGAAGACGTACGGTATGTCTCATTCAGTCAGATTCTTGAATATGTTTCCATTTGAGAGGGGACTTGTACACAACTTGTCCACTCACTCTCACTCTTCCGACATCGGACGTTTCTCGACGACAGTTCCTCTCAACTGCTCAGTACATTGGCTCTTTCGAAATGTTCGTTCTCCACAATATCAGGTAATATCCACAGTGCACCTCACCTATACAACAAACACACATCTCAGTACTACCCTAATTACTTACAAAAAAAAGTTCCGTTTCCGTCGGGATCGTCTAGGGATCGTCTCTTGAAATTTCATGCATCATAAATTCAAACACACTTCTCCTTTCCTCAAAAGTGCGTCAATTCGATTCATTACTATAAAACACTGCACGCAATTCTCTTCCTAACCAATCCAATCCAATCAAACTAGAAGATGCAGCAGCAAGCCGCCTTGGAGCATCTCTCCCTCCCTCCCCCCCCTCTCTCTCTCCAACGCGAACGTGACTCCTATCAAATGCTCGCAACACTTCATTTCATCTACACGTGGTCTCAAAGAAGACACTTACCCCACAAAGAACGAGCATTGTAGTAAGTGACTGGACGGAAGATGCGTTTCACTCGCCCATTCTCCTCTCATATACCCAAGGGATTAATCAAACAATGACATTTGTGATATGATTGATAGCATGACAACCCCGGGTTGATGTCGGAAAATGTCGGCTCCACACCGTTCGCTGGCATTTAAGTGAATTTCCGATTTGTCATTTGTCATAACTCCTAGAGGCATACAAAACAAAACAGGGATTCAATAGTGGTAAATGCTAAAAATCAATGAATCGATAGACTCACGAGCTGTATGCCGATAGCTGGATAGATGGCGCGGAATCCATCCAAGGGAGGGCGACTGCAGCCAGTGATGAACTAGAAACACAGGTAAGTATGACCAGATACCACACAAAACATGCTTCACACAGACTACTACCAACACCGGTGTGAGCAGCTTGCAATAGGCTGCTTGAAGACTCGCTAAGTACTATTCTCCTACGCAATTTCCCTAATCGAGGTATTGCACACATTCACACCATTACTGTGTGATGGCTCAACCTCTGGTCTCTTCTCTCTCTCTCTCTCTCTCTCTCTCTCTCTCTCTCTCTCTCCTCCCTCCCTCCCTTCCTCCCGTCCTCACCCTACCTTCAACAGCATTCTCCTCTCCTCTCCACCCATCGCCTCCACAACAGACCAAAACTCCGACGCGTAGTCGCGATCAGAATCGTCTAGAACAAAAAAATTTATATATCACAATGGTGTTAAAGGCACAGTGGCGCTTAGTTTTTGACTTTGTTTCATTGCTTGACCCATGGAAACACGAAACAATCAAAGAAAATGCGAAAGAACGGCGTTTCCGCGTTACTTACACGCTTACAAACATTTGCACGTGCGAAGCTTGGTAAGCCGAATTCGAACTTCGCGCCAAAATGCTTATCGGAAAGTTGAGCTCTGTGCGCATCTCGTCGATATGAGTTCGATAGTACATGTCGTTGTAGTGTTGTGGTAACGCTCACGGTTCACGGACCAAGCTTCGCCGGTTCGATTCCCGCTAAGTGCAATCAGTTCTGCCAAGTTCTCATAAGTGAATTTCGATCAACCTTGATAACGCTAAACGCCTTTAACCATAAGCCAATCCGGGTAAACTTCGAGTAATACTACATTCCCGGCCGACATGGTCATGGACATCAGAAAGTGATACCGCAAATTCTACGCAACCAATTACAGTCACAACTAAAAGCCAGACATACGATAAATAATCGATTAAAATAATCACATTTTGGTTCACAATTCAATGTATAATCGACCACGGTTAGGATGGTGATTTTAGTCAGATCAATTTGACCTCCCCTGGAACGCACCCTTGAGATTGTGGAACTCTGTGTGGGCGCGCATGTCAGCCACGTCAACGTCCACCTCGGCGCCAGAGATGAGGCGCTGAAATGACTCACTCTCTCTCTCCCCTCTCTCTTTCTCTCTCTCTCCCTCTCTTCCTCCCTCTCTTCTCTTCTCTCACCCTCTCCTCTCCCCCTCTCCTCACCTGTAGTTCCACCGGACTGAACATGCCTAGCCAGTATGGTTCCAGTACGGAACACACTCCCGCACGCATCGCATCCACCAGAATCTCCAGCTAAACAAACACAAGAAATATGGAAGTTATTTTCATCAATCTGTCATCCATTTTGGTGTATGTACTATACTTATACTATGTTTTATCACATCACATTTCGACTAATACTATAAAGAAACCAACATATTAATGATCGCGCATGAAAGTCATTGCTCGCAAGCGTTAGTAGTCATGGTGCAACATCAACAATGCTGTCGAGATAGATGGTCCAGTTTAACACAATCGTACCCATGTGCCCCACCGACCCTGCTGTAGAGGCAGTAGTGCACGTATGCCTGGATGTAGTCGAGTCGGTTGGCGGGGGTGACCGGCATGTCACGGCCGCCGGGGACAAGATCAACCACCTAAAACGTATTATACATATGAAAAAAAACAACTAATAAAACAATCAATAATGTTTGCAGCCGCTAGCCAAACGACACTCCGTCATCGTGTATTCTCATCGCTGGTTTCCTAGAACCTTAGTACTCTGCTGCAGCCCCTTCATTGTCCTTGTTCACACAGCAGGCGTTTCATGTGTGAAGCACCCTTGTCGTGTAACAATGATGTCACCTACACCACCTGACGACCGACAAATAATAGCGCCGTGATTTTTACGTTTCACTTGATACTTGATAGATACAACGCCACAAACTGCTATACTAATAACCCCAGTGGATTTTCTTGTCCAACCTTGCATTCCATAAAACACTCAAAAATAATGTTCGAGATCAATAAAATAAATAACAAACACGTTTTCTGTCCGACCTTGGCCTTGCCTAGCTGCTCCTCGATGACAGAGAAGTCGAGCTGCAGGTCGGACAACTCGGACGGAGACGCGTCCCGCAGAGACACCAGCTGTCTGCAGACAGGAGAATCACGCCCCGCCCACACTCACTCCGCCCCTCTCAACTCGTCCTATTCCTATCACTATACTCTGCCCACTTGTGCCCCTCCCTCCACTCACCTGTGCACCTGCTCGTCGTAGCTCCTCATGAGATGTAGCTCGTTGGCGCCCTCGCCGCCGCCTGTCCTGTGTCGCCCCGCCCCCAGCAGGTGGCGCACAAAAAACTCGGACAGGTGCATCTCGGCCAGTTGCTTCTCGTACAGCAACTGAAAGTTTCGGTTTTGAAAAACACACATATTCACACCGTTATGTTTTCTACATTTACTACGTTTCACTCAACCACAATAACCAGCTCATTCATATCCACAACAATATATCGAACAAACTTGGTGAACTCAAACTACAAACTATAACGAATCTCACTTTGGCGACGAGTCTGCCGAGGAAGTAGAAGTGCTGTGTGTAGTTGTCGGGGTAGAGGGAGCCAGCGGCGGGGTTCGGGTACAGAGAACGGTCAGACGCCTGCACATGTACACAGATGACGTCATATATCAAGTACACTCACTTGGACGAAGAATCCGCGTTGTGGGTCGAACGCCGTGCGAACCAGCTCAGACAAAAACTCCCTGCAATGGTTGTAATTCACAGTAAAAATACATTATTCAGAGAGGTTATAAATTAATTATATTGCAGTTTGCAGTTGGTGCTCTGTCTGTATCACTCTGAGCTCATACTGACGACTGACCCATACAAAAAGATTTCGGCCAATATTTTCTAAAAACCCACAAAGTAAAAGCTATACTGAAACAATGCACGGTCCTTAATCTCATACCTATCCAATTCGGTAGTCTCATCACTTCCATCAACAATAAACACCATTAATTGATTTAGAAAAAAACTACACCGGTACGCAATCACAGAAAGTAGTAAAATACACTTACACTGAATTAATACTATTTCAGCACCACAATTCCACAAACCAATCATTGATAAACATTTGTGTCATTGCTAAACTAAACATGTACGCTTCATCCAGAGCCTATAACCTCCACACCACAACACAAACAATTCATGCGTTCTACAGATATGTACGTAACTGCGCAGCCCAATCGTCGAATAACAGAACTGTGACGTCTTTACATGTACGCTTCACCTGAATCCGATATCATAAACACCATCCATAATCATAATACATCTGCCCAAATTCCTTCATACATATGCGTAACCCCTCCCAATCTAACGCCAACTGTCTGACATGAATGGCTGACCGGAATATGCCCCCGCCGTCGACTCCGATCTCATCCAGCCCCGCCCAGTTGATCATGTGCACACGGATAGGAGGGCGGAGGTTAGGGGCTGAAAACACGAGAGAGTCTCTCTCTCTCTCTCTCTCTCTCTCTCTCTCTCTCTCTCTCCCTCCCTCCCTCCCTTCCTCCACTCACTGTTCCTAAGTGAGAGTGCCTCGAACGCGTCTTCATAGAGGTGCTGGCGACGAACCGAGATTGAGATGGGCTGACTGCCACCTGAATACCAGTCAATAATCAATTAATCGATAATCAATCGATTACCGAAGAAGTCGTGTGGATCGGTGGGGATGTTGTTCATCTCCTTGTCCTGATTGATCAGCTCGTGGAACATCTGAAATCAGTTTTATATTATTATCCGTTTTTCGTGTTTCTGAACGCTCAAAAAAGATGAATTGCCCACAACAACAAGTACTGCATAACACCACTGTGAGAAACGGATTTACGGTTTTCTGGTTTCAACTTCGATGCATCATAAAACTTCCACCACCATGATAACACCAACAATTATGCCGAGTTATACATTTTAGTCCTAATGCCGATTTCTAATGCCGATTTCCAATTTCCATTGTGAACATGATAAATGAACGCCAACACTACGAGAAACCTAATAACAGTTTCGGAACGGAATTTCTAAACCCATTCATTTCCAATTTAACATAACAAACCAATTTTTCATGAATCAAAATAAAATGAGATGCACCTTGACCCTTTGCATGAAGGGCACGACGAAGGGGATGGTGCGGATGATGGACAGATTCCTCATGTCCGTGTTCGACGGACCCGCCCCGCCAGACGACTCACCCTCAGAGTCACTGCCGCTGCCTGCAAACACACATGCAACAATATCTAACACGAGACTATCGTTTCCCTTTCCGTTAAATCATGTTCAATGTAGGATTAACGCGAAATTGAAGTGATGCTGTGAACTGAACACAAGACCCATGACACACCTTGACTCCACTCTCAGAGTCATGACGAGGACCGTTTCTCTTTTTCCAAGAGCCAAAGCTCGCCAATAATTTCTGTTCAATGCCAATGTGTGAGAAATATCTACCCCTGACTCACTGGCGCCTCCCTCGTCCCTCAGATATCGGACGAATGCGAATGGTCTCTCGGGCTGCATTCCCCCCGCCATCCGAGCCCTGCCCCTCCGACGGGAGCCAGACGGCGCCGCTGCGAACACATTGCGAGACAGAACAACCTGAACAAATACGTCTTTCATCATTTAATGATTCATCTTTGGTGTAGTTATTGCGTTCAACTCATAGAGTTCAAAATGCAGCCATTCTAATTATTTTTTAATAGAAACTAGACATTGGCGGCAGTCGATCGAGGTAGACATTTCAAATTCTGTTATCACAGTTCTTTTCTCAAAAGAAGGAATAATTGACTACACAAGTTACAAGCTCTATTGTTCTGTTCGTGAAACATTAGACTCGCGAGCTAATAGTAACATCTAGAAAAAACCATGTTGACTATCGAGTGTCATCTCATCCTCACTCTCTCTCTCTCTCTCTCCCTCCCTCCCTCCCCCCCCTCCCTCCCTCACCTGTCGTCCGTGGTCGCACCAGAACTCGGCCGGCAGCCAGTGCGTTCTCTGGTCTTTCGAGTGCAACGCCCGCAGACATGTCACCAGTGACTCGTACAGCGACTGCCACTGCGACGCCTCCGCACTGCAAACGCCAAGCCGTGACCACGCCTATGAAGACCCCGACCGTTCAGGAATGTTTTCCACGTCATCTATCATCTACCCCTTCTACATTCCACGCCCATGTTAGCCCCGCCCACTAACCGCTTATCCTCCGCATTGGCAAAGCTGCGCATAAAGTCCTCGGGAAACGCGAGATCGATAAGACCGAGCGTAACGTCCCTGGAATGTGTGGAATAAGCCCCGCCTCTTTAGTCCCCGCCCACCTGAGCGTTCTGGCGACGCGCATCAGTTCCAGCATGGGCAGGGGCAGCTGGGGGGAGGTGGAGGAGGGGGAAAAGTCAGCGTCGTCAACACAGCTCACCTGTATACAGGAAAACGGAAATTTAGAACTACGCAACTCAACTCACGAGCGAGATTATCAGCTCAAATCCATTGCAAAAACAACCATGCCAGAGTTACATAGTTTCCACAAAACAATATGACGACGTTTTTTGTGCCCAAACAATTGCAATACACTCAAACAACAATGTCCACTAATCAACTGGTTAACAATGTAACTCTCACTCACCGCCAGCACGAGTAGCTTGGCGAAGAGGGAGAGGGCGGGGATGAAGCGGTCTCGAGACGGGCCCGACAGGGAGTGGCCTGAGCAGAGAGCATCATAAATTCAATCCTTCTTTTCCTTTCGTATCACATTACGTCACCACCCCACCCACCCTGGCTCAACGTGGCGAGGCACTTGTGCGCGGCTCCGAAGGCGCTCCTCTGTGCCATTGCTTCCAGGTGAGTCCACATCCGGGCGAGGAGACCCGGTCGACGGGAGAGCACACCGTGGCAGGCAGGCACACGCGACACGATACGCACCAGGCAGGAGAGCGCACGAGAGTCCGAACCCTGAATCAGTATGGAGATTGTGTTTTCATATCATGTAACAGATCTGGAATTGATGTTATAAGTACGCGTACAGAAGCTATAATAACATCAAAACATACTTTTAATGGATCATATTTGAATTCAAACATCAGAAATCGTAACATGTAAAAAAGTAACTTGCTTACATCCTCTCCCTGCTCAGCCGCCGAGAGACACGCCGTCAACAGCCAGTCAGACGACAGAAGACGCTCCACGTCACGACGAACGAATGACGTCACCTGAAGGACCATGACGTCATCTCAACACACTCCCACTCGCACCTTATCCTCGACCGCATCGACCTGCATCGGCTCGCCGGCTCTCGACGTGGAGAACGCGGGGCTTGCGGAGGCGGGGCTGGCAGTGTCGGCAGTGGACACAGTCTCCGACACTAGCCACATGAGCTGCGAGCGATCGGAAGGGGAGAGAGAGTCTGAAGAACATAAAATGGTGAAATGAAATAAAGTTAGTGAGAAAGAGAGAGAGAGAGAGAGAGAGAGAGAGAGAGAGAGTCGCCTGACCGATGCCCTTGTGCTCGGTCCAGTTGAGGAGTGCGTGTGCGAGAGTGGGGGCTCGACTGGCGGGCAGCGATTCGGCGGCAGTCGACACAGCACTCAACACCTGCATGCATTCCCATCCCCGACTGGTCACTTCGCCCATCCAACATGAACAGTCACGACTCGCGCCCCACTCTTCCAGCCACAGAGTCCCTACTCCCAACAGTAGGAATAAATGTGCAAATAGATAATACATCATCCTAATATTGCATATCGGAAAACAACTATTACTACTACGCCCGTTGTATTACTCCGACAAAAAACCCTTCATCTTTATATAAGATGGTGGGTTGTGAAACGTATTATTTAAGATTCCATTAAACGTTTACATTCATACGACCAATTAACTACTATTTTCTACTGTCACTGTGATCGCGGAACGAAACATAAATTAAACAACACATGTCCGTTTGTGAATTGTTCAGTGTCTACATCACATAATTTAATGTCATCACACTCAAACAACCATAAAACACAAGAACAATACAAATATACAATCGCACCGACCTCTGTCCACTCGATCCCGTCTCCAATCATCCTGCCCACATACGGGAGCAGCACACACACGGAGGTCTGGCAGTCGTCCCAAGAGACAACTCGGGAGAGCAGAGACGAGAGGGAGCACAGTCTGCAAAGAGGAAATGAACAGAGTCAACTCGCACATCACTTCAACATAACGAAATTATGAAAATCTAAATCAAACAGATGCATTACATTACTCCTATCACAATCCATCCTAACCAGCAGATGAAACATACCTTCACTATGTCATGTGCCAGCAAATGAAATAATCGTTACCTCTTACCCCTCCGTCCCTCTCCCCCCCCCCCCCTCCCCCCTCACCTCTTCTCCCCGCTCGTCTGTCGCACGGGCCTGGTCCACAGCTCGCACACGTGTTCCAGCTTCATCGGGAGGCGCGTCTCCACGTGCAACTCAAACAAGCACACATCACACTCACACACCCATACGAGGATTATTACATGAGATTCGTTTTGAAAGTATTTTTATTATCTCTTTTCTACATTCTACATTCTTATTTTTTCACGTGTTCTCAAAAACCGTATAAACTACTATTATAATTTTATACAACACTCTCATAAACTAAGTTCCAGCCAGGAATCTACATCTCCAATTGAATTGTGACCCCAATCGTGACTCATTTGGTAGACACATACAAATACAACCCAACCAGCTACGGACTTCTGACAAAAATGTTATGGAAATTCGATATAAATAATTTGGCACCTCTCCGTCGCGCGTCCGCTGCCAGCTGATAGCAATGAGATACTGAAGAGACTCAAAGTAGCCGCGCTGAAAACAATCGATAAATCGATAATCAATCAATAAGACCACCTTGATCAAGAACGGCCAGTCCTCCTCGCCCGTCATCCCCTCGATAAACGTCAACGGAACCGCGAGCGCGCCCTGAAACACACACACACACCTTATCACACGCCCCTCCATGCTCCGCCCCCACCTTATCCAACGTCTTGACCGCCTTCAGCAGATTGGCGACGAGCATGCGCCGCTTGACCGGCTGGACGAGGGGGGCGGAGCCGGAGGGGGCGGAGCGAGTGGCGGCGAGGAGGGCGGAGCAGAGGGCGAGTAGGCGGGGCTCGTCCTCGTTGCTCTCGAAGCAGGCGTTGATGCGGGCGGTCTGAGCGTCCCAGTAGCCGGGCGGGGGAGAGGAGGGAGAGCAAGAGACAGCCTCCCTGGCTGCCGAGTCAAAGTGCGCGCGGATAGAATCGCGCACTGCCTGACAAGATACGGATGATTACTAGTAACTAGACTGCTTACACTATGCAATATGAATGTTTCGGTTATCGTGTAGATTTACTAAAAATAGAAAAAAAATCAGTATCCCTCCCACCTTTCTGCTCCTCTTACCCCTCCACGTCTTCTGGAATACGACAGCAGCGTTCTCGCGTTTCGTACCTGTAAACAGACAGGTAAACGAGTAAGCAAGAGTAAACAAGTAAACGAACAAGCTAACTCACCCTCCGCTCTCTCTTTTCTCTCATTCTCCAACTGTTGTAAGAAGCGATCGCGACTGTTCAGCGAGTTGAACACAGCATCCTGAATGACCAAGAATATCAATCAATAACTCCAAAATCTAATAAATACCCACCTGTAGTTTATTCCGTTTCACGGAACCGTTAAAATCATAGAGATGAAACTCCGACATACAATGATCTGCAAAACCACAGTAGGACAATCATGCAAAGTATCAAGTAAGATATGTATTTTCATGGCATTAGATACCACTTCGAAACTCCGAAAACAAAACAAACACATAATCCATAAAATCTTTATTATCCAAAACAATCGGCAACACCTAATATCATCAGCCCGAAACAAGTAGAATAGAAGAATTAGCAACCGGTCTCATTGCCTAGAATCAACATCACCATACTAATAAAGAACACTCGATAAAAAAACAGACTAAAAGAACCGGAATCGGAGTATCAGAGACAAGTGGTCAGTGAAGCAGTCTAGTGGAGCAGCGTCTGTTCCTCTCCCTCCTCCTTCCCCTCTCTAATCACTCTCCTCCTCGTCGCTATCGTCCTCATCCTCCTCCAGCCAATCGATAATCGGCTGCATCGCCTGCAACACACTACATAAGCCCCGCCCCCTCTCGCCCCGCCCCTACCTTCTTGAGTGCCTGATCCTCGATGCTCTCAGCCCACTCAAGGATCGCCTCCTCTTCTAGGAGGTCGTCGTTGTACAGGGAGTGCACCAGCTTCGGAGTCATGGCAGCGAACGCGGCCAGCCGATGGAAACGGTCCTGCAAATACCGTACACCATACTCAAATATCCTATATTTGTTAACGTATCCCGTATTCCAAAGAAACTCTCGTCAAAGCTGACTAATTAACTTGACTATATATGCACCGTGAAATGTTCAAATTTCAAAGTACAGTACCCTGCCTTCTCCTACCGTACCTCGATGGCGAGTAGCAGCTGGATCTGCGACTTCTTCGGCTTGTAGTAGTTGGTGAACAACAGCTTCCATTTGCTGATCAGCTGAAAACAACAATAAAAACACATTGTTTGCATACTAATTTGACTATCGAATCATTTCTAATTATGCCTCAGTGTCTAATTCGTTTTGCAGTGCGAATCGCGCGAGTTTCGGTGATTAGCATGCCGTCCTTTCGTACAAAAGCGGGGCGCGGCGGGCTGCCGGCATCCATTCGCCATGGCTCAGTCCGTCCCTCCCGGAGATATCAACACCCAGCCGGGTACCAAGATCGTCTTCAACGCCCCCTACGATGACAAACACACCTACCACATCAAGGTACGCTGCTGACGATATCGACTGATATCGATTGATTCTCACTTTGTCCCGTTCAGATCACCAACGCCGGAGGTCGCCGCATCGGATGGGCCATCAAGACCACCAACATGAAGCGCCTCGGCGTCGACCCGCCGTGCGGAGTGCTCGACCCCAAGGAGGCCGTGCTGATGGCCGTCTCTTGCGACGCGTTCAAGTACGGAGAGGAGGACACCAACAACGACCGCATCACCATCGAGTGGACCAACACCCCTGACGGCGCCGCCAAGACCTTCCGCCGCGAGTGGTTCCAGGGCGACGGAATGGTCCGCCGCAAGAACCTCCCCATCGAGTACAACCCTTGAACGGTGTTCACGTGCAGAATAAACGTATTCGTGTAGTCGTACAAAAGTTGTTGTTGCCTGATCACCGACAAAATAGGTCTCTGAAAAATACGCAACACCAGCAATAGGTATGCATTCAACTAAAATCGTAACTAATCGAACTTTCGTTCCCATCGACAATTTCATCACACTTGTTCTAGCCAAAGACATTTACACTATGGCGACTTAAGTCTTGGCGCAAGGCACAATTATCTTTAAAAAGGACGTAAAAGTAGAGTTTGTGTTATTGTTTATTCGACGTAATGCAACAAAAGCTCATGCATTATTCTATCAATCGAAATAGTCAACAAACCTGCTCTTTCTGCATTGAAATGTACATAGGAGAGCAATTATGTTACATTTCCAAATTGACGTTGAGACATCGACTATATCTGCTTCAACGATTCGAGCAGGTTTGTGTATTTCGATTGATAGAATAATGCATGAGCTTTTGTTGCATTACGTCGAATAAACAATAACAAACTCTACTTTTACGCAAGTCCTTTTTAAAGATAATGAATGCACTTTTATTGAATTTCATAGAAATATAATTACATTAGCAAAACTTTTTTATTAACAAAACCATCATTTCACTCATCTTGTTGAGTCCAAAATCGTGTAAACTTTGCAAAAAAGAGTTTCGGTAACGCTGATAGGGAAGTTTACCATTCCAATGTCATTTCATTCTAAGGGACCTTTCTCTCATTCGCCTCTTGCGGATTCTAGCGCGCGGGTATTCTTACAAGCAAATGGCAACAGGTCACCCCCCACAACTCGCTATGTTACGATGGATTCTTGTAGGCATGCCCCATACCAAACCCTAGCCAAAATTAAAAATCTCGAAGAGCACCGGAAGTGCCCTAATTAAGCACCGGAAGTTTACGTGTGTCTTCGTGCGCGATAGGTCATTGCGCATGCCATCCCGCAATGCGGACAGTGAAACATCGGTTTGTCGGCCTAGTGGATAGTGAGTTGATTCCGAAAAAGTGGTGACTAAGGTTCTGTCTCCGCCGGTGCAAAATGTTTTGCCAAATTTGAAACACAGTTTTGTCGCAAGTCCTCACAGCAGAAATATAGAATGAGTGGAATTTGTTTTCCAATAGGTTAATTTGTTCTTACTTGAACCGTTAGAATACAACTTGACAGCGAAGCGGAAGAAAAATCATTCCGAAATCAATCTTCCAAATGAAGCTCACGAGAGAAAGTGTTCCTAGGTTATTCTGTTCTAACATTCGTTCACTGAGTAACACGAAATTCCAAATTATTTCCGATTTACTATCTGAGACACCGACTTTATGTGCTTTAACTGAAACATGGCTTTATGATGACGCATTAGTTCCTATATTTCTTAACTCACTCAGCTATCCAGTTTGTAGATCTCATAAAGGTGGGGGTGGAGCACTGATAGTGGTACCATCTATCTTCGGTTCCTACTTGGTTGGTAAGAAGAGTTGTATCGAGTTTGACGCAGTTTGTGTTTTGGTTACTTTCTCAACGGGTGAGAAAATTGTAATCTGTGCTGTGTATAGACCACCGGAGTCAGCACCACTCTTTGAACCCAAGTTTAAGAATTTTATATCATCTTTGAAAATCTCTTGCCCGGTTATTGTTACTGGCGATTTCAATTTTCCTAAGATCAATTGGAGTTCCCTAACTGCCAACGGTAATGATTCTAAGGTATTTCTAGATTATACTATAGATCAGGGATGGTATCAGTTTGTGACTTTTCCTACCAAGCTAGAAAATACTCTAGATCTGGTTTTCTCAAATGATAAACACCTTGTTTTTGATATTCAATCAGGACCTAAAATAAGTGACCACTATTCTCTGTATTCCAAAATTAATATATGCATGGCTTCGCGTAACAATGGTCCTAGTACGTTTCTGGACTATAGGTCTGCCGATTTTTCTGGGATGTTATGTGATCTCGCTAATGTTAACTGGAGTACATCTTTCTCGGACTGTGTTTCTATCAATGACAAATATGATAAATTCTTAGAAATTCTGAGACATAGTGTTGACATTAGAGTTCCCCAGAGAGTTGTACGTTCAGATAAAACTTTCCCTCCATGGTTGCTACGACAAAAACGAAATGTGAAAACACTCTATGATAAGCAGAGGACATCCCAGAATCCATCAGACCTATTACATTATCAGAACGCATTCAGTTCTTACAGAAAGACCCTAAAGAATTATAATAGGGAGAAACAGAAACATATTCTTGCTACTGCAAATACAAGACAGTATTGGACGTATATAAAAAGTCGTACCACTTCTAGGCCTGAAATCCCCTTCATAAAAAAGGTGATAAATTGGTTTCTGACGATTTAGAACGAGCAACTTTGTTTAATGAGTATTTCTGTACTGTTTTCACAAAGGATAATGGGAAACCGTTTGATGTGCATGATAGAACGAAGTCTACTCTAGATTCGATAAATCTTTCGCCAGATGTAGTTTACGAGTATTTGAGGCGATTCAAGGGTAAATTATCGTCTGGACCAGATGGAATCCCTTCTATCTTGTTACAAAAACTAGCCTTAGTTATCGCCGAGCCGCTCAGTATTATATTCAAAGAGAGCTTAGATACAGGTGTGCTACCAAGTCTTTGGAAAAGATCAGTAGTTGTACCGGTAATGAAAAAAGGAGACCCCAGTATCACCAGCAACTACAGGCCTATTAGTCTAACGTGTACTTCGTGTAGAGCATTTGAGAGGATCATTGTTTATAAAATACGAAATCATCTCTGGCAAACAAATCTAATATCGCCGAAACAGTTTGGATTTCTGAACAACCGCTCCACCACTGCTCAATTAATTGAATACAACAAATATCTTATAGCTAAATTGGATCTGGGATATTCTGTAGACTCTGCTTATCTAGACGTATCTAAAGCTTTTGATGTCGTTGAACATAGGAGGTTGATACAAATTGTTTCCTCTTACGGTATCAGGGGCCCACTTCTCCAATGGTTAAAAAATTATTTATCCGATAGACTGCAATGTGTACGAATCAATAACAGTATGTCCTCGTGGTTAAAAGTTACTTCTGGCGTACCACAAGGGAGCGTACTCGGACCATTGTTATTCTTAATATACGTGAACGATATAGGCGAAGCCATACAAAATTGTGAATTTCTTTTGTACGCCGATGATGTGAAAGTTTTCATCTCCAGTGAACATTCCGACAGCGTCACGCGCTTAGAATCTGATTTAAGGACTGTGTCTTCATGATTTTGTAATCGACAGATGTCATTGAGCGTTTCTAAGTGCCAAATCATGCATTTCGGTAAAAATAACTTGCAACACACGTACTATGTTGGTGGACAACAGCTGGAGTCTGTTAGAACAACGATCTCGGATTTCAGTTTATGTATGATCTTAGTCCCGAGGCTCACGTGAAGAAACAAACACGAAAAGCGGCTTCATTAGCTACAATGGTGAGGAAGGTCTTCGTGAAAGACTTTAAACTCTGGCGCAACTTTTATGTATATAAAGTTAGACCGATATTAGAATTTGGATGCGAAATATATTGTAATATGAATAATGGTTATGTGAACATGTTAGAAAAAGTTCAAAGGCGTTTCACGAAATGCCTGTTACCCCATGAGACTTATTCAACAAAATTAGCCATTTTGGAAATGGATACTGTATATGAGGCGGTTGTTTACTGACTTATCTTTGACACACAGTTATATTTACGGTTACATTTACGTGAATCCTATTCCTTTAATGCTCTTATCGAATAGTGGACGTCTGGGAACAAACCGCGGACATGGTCTGAAACTTGTGAGCAGTGCACGCACCCACCTATCACAATCTTCTTTCCTCTTCCGAGTACACAATTTATGGAATAAGCTGCCTAGTCACATTGTCCTTGTGTCAGACAAAAGCGCATTCAAAGTCGGTGTCACCAAGTTTATAAAGTCTCAAATAAATCAACTGAACATTGTAGATCCAACTAGAATATAGTCATAAACGTGCTCTTGCTATCATTTGTAGAGTGAAGAGGGGAGTGACTCAGTGGGAGGATCTATCCCACCGGCCGCGGACTCCATCCTGGTAAGTGGTATGAAAGGTTTCCTACCCCCGCATACGCTGCTCTAATCAACAGTGTCTGGGGGCAGGAAATCCCTTGGTCTGTCTGCGCATCGTCTGGGCAAGGATCGAGTAGCCTCAGAACCCTGTCGAAACTCCTCTTAGTTCTGTACCGCGCATTTCAACCATATTGTATCGCTACCATAACTATGTATGAATAAAGATATATAAAAGAGCCTTTCGATAACTCAAATAACTATTGGGAAAAAACATTTTGTATATGATTCTATACTTGTGTTTTTTTCGTAAAATGTGTTTCGAATTTGGCAAAACATTTTGCACCGGCGTAGACAGAACCTTAGTCACCACTCGTTCCGAAATAACTCACTATCCACTAGGCCGACAAACCGATGTTTCACTGTCCGCATTTCGGGATGGCATGCGCAATGACCTATCGCGCACGAGAATACACGTAAACTTCCGGTGCTTAATTAGGGCACTTCCGGTGCTCTTCGAGATTTTTAATTTTGGCTAGGGTTTGGTATGGGGCATGCCTACAAGAATCCATCGTAACATAGCGAGTTGTGGGGGGTGACCTGTTGCCATTTGCTTGTTAATACAAACCAACCAGCGCTGGTTGTAATTCAAACACTCAAATGATCAAATGGATTACAAATACCACCCCATACTGACCGCCTTGAGGCCCCCGAACGTCTCGTTTCCGGGAAGGGCAAAGAAGCTGGCGGCGACGTGCCGAGCCACGTCCTCCATAGAGATGTTGTAGGCCAGCTTGGAAGAGTTGATCTCCAGGATAAGGTTGTGCATCTGCAATGCAACACATGGATTGAGCTCACACGAAATCTCGGCTTCACAACTTGTATACCTAGAAGAGCTAAATGAGCGGCTAATGAGAAGCTGTTTTGAGTTTTGATCCACTACATACAAAAATGAACTATATAACATACAAATACAAGATTTTTCACGAATGTTTTACTGTTTGGTTACTTACAAAATTTAGCTAGGATGGCAATGTTATCGGTCAATCAATTCATTTTAACAAACAGCAAGAACTAAGCCTCACATTCACCAGTTAATGTCTTCTAGATCATACCCGCTAATTCTGGAAAGATATACGCAAAAGGAACCAAATTCCCATTCGCTTCTTAATTTCAAATCTCAACAAAGACATAGAAAACACAACCGAACATCAATTCAGGCATACAAACTGATAAATCTGCCTATCCGGAATGTGACAAAATAAAATAAAAACCAATCAGAAATTCTCACCTGCTGGTCGCTGAATGTGAGCGTCTGGATGCGCTCCATACTCTCCACCACCTGAACGACGAGACGAGAGTCATTCGCATCCCCCTCTCTCTCCCTCTCTCTCTCCCAATCCCCCCCCTCTCTCTCTTCTCTCCCTCTCTTCCCTCTCTCCCCCTTCTCTCTCCCCACCTCCTCCGCAAACTGTGCGCATCCGTCCAGTTCCACCTCACCCTCGCCGTCGCTGTCCTACAACACATAAGATATCACAGTCACATTTACTAAATACAGATTGTTAAAATCTTGACTCCCGCCACCAGCCGCCGCCTTCCACAAACGATTACTATTACAGTAAATTTGATAACATAATAGATCTTCTTAAAAGTTGGCTGTAGACAACTACCCGATCTTTCTTCATTAAAAATCCTCAAGAATCAAGCACAGGTTATAAGTCGTGCGAAACTTACATCTAATGGTCTAAACATGTGCATAAGTTAAATGTTAACATAAAAAGGAAACAAAAAAACTATTACAAAACCTCGGTGCAATCACCCAACACCTACGACCTACCAGTGAAACGCAAAATTTACCGGTAATACAGCTCTGAGATACACCGTCCGTAGTCAACGCATTTAAGGCCACGAAAAAAAACATCTCCTCACTTCTCCCAGTTCTTCAAACACTTTCAATATCACACAGCAGAGCTACTCGGCTACACCACCGAACTGTTTCAGCGTCTCTCTCTCTCCCTCGTCCACCCACCTCCCCCTCCTCCTCCTCCTCCTCGGCCTTCCTCGTCTCCGTGTCCCTCCTCTCCCGCCTCGCACCGCCCGCCCGCCACCAGCAGCCGCCCTCCACCAACGACCACAGATGCACTCCTGCAAAGTTGAAGAATTATCAGACAATCACTCTCAAATAGCATGACTCCACATTTTCCATAACTCATGCGTTTCACCACCCCATCTTTCTTCCTCTGATACCAATCAGCCAATCACAACACTTACTATTACATCATCCGCTTTACTCTCACGAGGGAGGTGTTATAGGTCCTCCACTCGGACTTACTTCATAAGGTAAAAATTGAAAGCCCTTAACCTACTGTTTAACATTTAGAAAAATCAGCTGCCCTCGTTTCGGTTTAGGCACACTTTACATAGAAAGTAACAGTCAAAAATTTCAAAGTCCAGACACTCGCTGGAGGCAGTCATCGACGTTTTTGACCATAACTTGGCTCTCAATCGATGAAATCTCATATTTCAAATTTTTTATGAAAGCTATCTTCTTCTATAACTATTAGGGACCCACTCCGATAAGAATAGTGCAACATACGTAACACAAAGTACAGTAATCTGGTATCAACTTCAAACGAAGATTACGGTACTTTAATGGACACGAGGGCAGCTGAATTTTTGATATGTTGTTAAGGAGATCAAGAGCTTTCGAAGGGTGCCTTCAGATTGTAAATCCGAGTGGAGGACCTATAACACCTCCCTCGTCAGATAACACGAAGTTATAATACACTTCTCGACCAACTCGAAATCTTCCATGCCAACTCGAACTGCTCTTCTCCACGCACCCATCTTCTCCTCTGCCTTGATCATCTCGTCATCGTCTTCCTCCGCCGCCTGCCAACACACTGCCACACTGCCCGGCTGCGCGTAGTCAGCGGGGTACGACACCTGCACCACAAACATCATCCACTGTTGCGGGGCTAGACACTCTATTGGTCTAAGCGGTGTTGCACACCCCTCATTTGTCATATCACTTGCCATAACCTGGTTATTCGAAAGTCTGGTTGTTCGAAAAGAAAAAAAACAGACTGACATTGGCGCTGACGACGCTTTGTGCCTTGATGGTGACTCCGTCGGGGATGCGGACGGCGTCTCCCAGAACGACCCTCTCCAGCCGGCAGCCACTGCCCACCACACAGCCACGGCCGAGGACACACTCGCGCAGCACGGAGGAGGCGCCTGGTGAAGAGAAACGAGTAAGTACAGTATGTACAGTAAGTATGTTTCACCAAACCATCACTATCGTCAATAGAAACACATCAATTATCTCTGGACTATCAGTTCATAATGTGATATAGTACAAAAGTAAGTATACTCAATCCACCCACCGACAGTACATCCCGCCCCGAGGGAGCAGCTGTCGAGGCGCGCCGACGCTGCCACCTCACAGCCAATGCCCACCACACACGACTGACCAGACACGCACGAGCTGCGAGGGAACACGTGTTACAGTAACCAGACACTTATTACAGTACCCTACAGCTATAGAACGCACTGAATGCAATGAATAGGCGATTCAGTGATCCTGTCAGCATTACAGTTACAGTAGTCCATTCATACGCATGATACAGTACCCTTATCCTATATGGCTAGTGAAGTTGCCTGTTGACTACAGAATACAGACCTACAGTACTCTTCCCCGATACAGTCCTCTCTGTCCTCCCACCTCGAATCTGGCGACAGCCTACCGCCACCCGACGACGACTGCGTCACGTACACATTGTCGGCAAGGGGCTGCAATCGATAAATCGCTAGTCGAATAGTAAACTAATTCATATTTCCCTTGTGCTCCGTGTAAAACAAAATCGATACTCCACACCAAACCGACCTGCACGAATCCAGCCTGGCCGGTGCAGCACTGGTCGGGAGTGAGGGGGTAGAACCAGCGGTCGGCCAGCAGCTGACCAGCCAGCACGAGAGAGGCGTAGTCACTGCAAATAATACGTGTCGACTGCATCATTGGTACCGTCACACGTACTTCACTCCCGACTTCATCTAGTTCACCGGGTCTGCAGTCTGTTGGTAGCTTGAAAAAAAACGTTATACACTACCCTCGATAGCCTCTTACTATTTCTATTGTATACTACTATATTATACTATCTCACGTGATCTGCCATGCGGCCTCCTCGTCGCTGAGCACGTCGATGTGGATGTTGAGCAGCAGGATCTCCTCGTTCACAAGGATCTCCCTGCAAACAAGAGGGGGTCAGGGATGAGGAACAAACGTCCAAACGTGTTTGTAACACGTCTTGCAACAAACGTGTAACAAGCGTACCGGATGACGTCATCCCTGTTCTGGAAGTCGAAGTTGTCGCTGAACTGGGCGAGTATGTTGAGGGCGCAGAGGGCAATGCCAGAGTCGGTGACGTCACGACGCAGCACCGCCGAGCCGATGAAGTGCGGCTGCAGGAGAGGAGAAGTGGTTTAGATTCCAAGTAGCCATCATTTTCCTATTTTTTTTATAATTATGATAAATTATCGTTATCAGCAGACTCAAGTTAAGGACCGTTTATACTACACAACGCGTCAACTTGACGCGCTGCGTCAAGCGTCAAAGTTGACGCCTCGCGTCAAGAATTTTGACGCCTCGCGTCAAGAACTTTGACGCCCCGCGTCAAAATTTGACGCGAGGCGTCAAAAAAACAAAGGAAAAGTGATGTCACTTTCACTGAGAGATTGAAGCATGGATTGAAGTTATTTTTTTAAACAATTAATGAAAAACAAGCAATTAGTACTCACAGAAGTTAGGAAGAATTCTTTAACAAGATCAATTAGAAACGCGCTAGGACCATAAAGTAGGAGGCCGGGATACATAATACAAATGCGGGAAAGCGGGAGCCATGTTACATTATAATACCCGCTACCCACCTTGTCGACGTCGAGCTTGGTGGGGTCGTCCTGTCGGTGGTAGATCATCAGACGGTCCGTCTTAGCCTCCAGCTGCAATGGGTCTTGGTCAGTCAATCAAAACGCCAGGTTTTGATAGGTTGTTTCGAAGAGCGTGACAACAAAACAACCAAACAAACAACAAAGTGCCAAAGTAAACAACAAAGGAACTAAAGTAAACTAGTGCACACACCCCGATGACGGCGCGCTGCTCGTTCTCGGCCGCCGCGTACACCAGCGTCATCACGTTGTTCTTGTTCTCCTTGCGAAGAGCCCTGCGAAATCGAGACCGTACTAATCAATCTTCTATACTACTATATTGACTTGCCGTCATACGAACTTTGGAAGAAGCTAATTTACATGAAGAATAATTTGCATTACATGTATCTGATTCTGACGAAGAGCGTTGTATACATGGATCGATGCCCAACAATCAATCGAAATATCGATACCTGAACTTGGCGATCGACTTGGTGAGATCGGAGGAGGTGAGGACGCCGGGGTTGGAGAGCAGCAGGAAGTCCGTCTGGGAAAAGAACATATTAAAATACAAATAAAACCAAATCAATGATTTATAAGCTTCAGAATGCAATGAAATCAGTCAATATACGCTGCGTTAAATGTAATGTAATCGAATTGAAAACCATACGTTACACGGTAACATGAATACCTATTAGTAAGACGGTACTATGATATATGATAGAATAGAGTATTTCGTCTCAATTCATATAACGACTCAATGTTGTGATGTACCTGCAGTATGCTCCTCCCGTCCAACTCTCTGAGAGCATCGCCTACACTCAATGCGTTCTTGCAGATCACCACCGTCCACTGATCGAACATCTTCTGCCAATACCTGAAAAAGACGGTATTGCAGACGGTACCAGTACATGTTCGAAGTCCATGTATATTGATTACTCAAAGACCCACGCGATGGTGGAGTCGAGTTTGGCGGCGTGTTTCTCGGAGGCGATCAGGATCACCTTCCGGATCTCGGTGCGCAGAATCCACGACAGAGTGTAGTCGATCAGAGGAATGTTGCAAATAGGTTGCATGCACTGCAACCCACACTTGTTGTGAATACTTGTTTACTAGTTTTTTTGGATATTACCACTGCATAGTATAGTTTAAAAGGATCAAATAAGGTAGAGATAGTGACTGACCCATGGTCCGACGGACTGTGTGAGGGGAGCGAAGCGCGGGTCGAAGTTGTCGGCGACGAGGACGGCGGACAGACTCGTGTCCTCCTCCTTCCTGATCACGTCCTTCTTCGGCGGCATCGCGAACACTGAAAGGAGATCATTGGACGAAGATGGAGTGATGATGATTAACGATGATGAAACGACTCCAAAAACAGTATCAAAACTGATCGTTAAAGCATCATAACATCTTAAAATGAATGAACCATAATGATGTTTATTGTACCACAGAACATACAGATAAAATATGAAACAATCGTCAAAACAACAACAACAAACAGAAAATAGCTCATGATGAAATTGTGCAGTAAGTATGTACTTCTCACTAACACCTCACGGTGCACCACAAACGTTCTGCAGTGTACAGTGTAGTTCTGCAGACTCAAAATATATATTTTTCTCGATTAAATTAAAGTTGGTATCAATTTAAACTATAGAAACATACTTGAAACATTTTAACACAGTTTCATTGTAGTTTTTGATCACCTCTGCATTTAATCTCCTTGAACTCAAACTTGATCCTGAGCTTTGAGTTGAGATAACAATCAGGCAGTAAACCATAAAAGGCTGCCGTAAAATAATGAGGCAGGGAGATACAGAAATAGCTGAGGAATGATGGAAGAGGTCAGATCACGGATAGCGATACGGTATGAGGATTGTTGTGGCGCCAGTGTACCACTCCGAGCATGCGAGGAGCGGTCGGTTCTCTACTCGTCTTATCCTCTCTCTGCATTGGATATGAGGCTGTGAGTGGTTTTTTCGTTTTGGATTTATTGATTGAATGTTTATTTAAATCTTTCAGCGACCAGTGCACGACAACCTTCTCGGAAAGTCGCTGTTCACAGAGGCGTCTCTCGACAGGTAATCGATAATCAATCAATAATTAATCAGTATGAATGGTAGATCGACACACCTCGAATACTTTATCAATCAATAACCAATCAATACTCCGTATAGGTTCCTGGCGAACCTGGAGAGGCTGAACAGTCTGCAGAGGGAGTTGACGGGAGAGGCATTCGCACCTATCAGACAGAGACCCGGACAGACACAACAGACATTCGCAGACTATATCGAGGTGGGCTCTTCTTTATCTCTATCTTCCGTTTCTCCTCTCACCCCATCCTGTCACTCTCTATCTGTCCCATATCCATTCCTCTCAACTCCTCTTTCAGTCCGCTGTCCCTCAGCGTCCGGACCTCCTTCCCTATCTCTTCGAAGGAGACATCATTCTCACCGATGAGCAGATGAATGAGGTTATCAGGTAAAAACGAGAGAGAGAGAGAGAGAGAGAGAGAGAGAGAGAGAGAGACCTCCCCTCCAGCAACGTGGAGTCGTCTCTGGCTGCTGTGAAGGGCTTCTCGCCTCGGTCGGCCCGCTCTCTCACTTCCTCCACTGGCCTTCGATGGTCCACAGCCTCCCCCATTCCATACTACATCAACACGGCCACGGGAGGTGAGCAGCTTTTGCGTACTACTATTTATCTATTCCAACGACGTAGTGTATGTCTCATGTGATCTGTTAGATCATGCCATCATTTGATCTTTCATTCGATTGTGAAGCCTCACTCGTATTTCTACATTTTCCTAGCTTGATATTACATAATGTCTTCATAAGCTGGTATAACATAAACGATTTTTGATGAAAACATTATCGTGGACAGTTAACATACAGTACACTGATCGTAGAACTGATTTTTGCTTGCAGTGTCGTACTCCGCTGTCCAAGCGGGAATCGCTCGTTGGCAGCAGGAGACGTGCATCAGATTCCAGCAGTACACCGCCAAGCCCCGCACCGCCCATCTAGAGTTCATTCTAGGAGCAGGGTACGGTAACTATGATTCTACAGTAATCTTGATCGTGGGATCAGGCGATCCGGGGCTGATAGCGTAGACCCGTCCGTGCAAAAAGAAGCTATAAAACTATATAAATGTATTGCAGTTGCTATTCGTACATCGGCAAGGTGAACAACTACGGCCAGCAGGTCTCCATTGGAAACGGCTGCACCTCCCTCGGAACCGTCACCCACGAGATCGGTATCGATCGGTTATTGATTTATTGATTTATCTATCGCGCGTTCAGGTCACGCTCTGGGATTCTACCACGAGCAGGCGAGGCCGGAGAGGGACGACTATGTCAGAATTCTTACCCACAACATCCAGGTACTGTATTTATACGGTAGTTACAGTATATGTTGTTACCGTAACCACAGTCATACCTACCGTATCCCAATCGTACTCGTTCCAGTCGACCTACGTCTCGCAGTTCACGAAACAGTCCTACTTCACCTCCGTCGACTACAGTGTGCCCTACGACTACGGTAGCGTCATGCACTACGATCAGACGGTGAGTGGGCGGGGCGAGAGGGGGCGTGGTCTAACTATTCCTTCAGTCGTTCACAGCGACGGGTGGATCGACGATCCAGACCCTGGATGGTAACTACCAGCAGACTATCGGACAGCGGCTCGCGCCCTCATTCGCCGACGTCAAACAGATCAACTTCGCATACTGTAACGGTACGACCTACAGTATCTCCTACAGTACTCCGTACTTTTCCTACCGTACCCTCTTTCAGCGTCGTGTGCGAATGCGGCTCCGCTCAACTGCCGCAACGACGGCTACATCGATCCGAAGAACTGCAACCGGTGTCGCTGTCCCGAAGGACTCGGAGGCATCGTGGGTGGTCTACTCTCTCTCACACACTCTCTCTCTCTCCCCTCTCTCTCTCTCTCTCACCCTCCCTCCTTTTCAGCTGTGCACGGAGCCCCAGTCGAACACTGCCTCTACTTGCTCTCCCGCCCTCGCACCCACCCACACCCTCCAGACTATATCTGCTAGTGGATCCGGCAACTGTCACTGGCTCATCAAGGTGGGCGGAGCTAGAAGGGGCGTGGCCAATGTAGAAAATATTTTTGGTTATCATGTTACCATGGTGTGGTCACAGATAGAGAGGCGTGGCTTCTATGGGCGGTGCTAATGCTCGCTTTCAGGCGCCGGCAGGAAGGAAGGTGTACTTCCAAATCTCGCAGTTCACTTTCTCATCTGCCCGAACCTGCCAGAACAACTACCTCGAGATCAAGTACAAGGCGCAGCCCGGCAAGACCGGAGCAAGGTAATCGATAAATCGATGGTCACTCAATACTCCTGAATTCAGGTTGTGCTCGACCTACCCGAAGGGCATGGTGACGGAGGGCGACCAGCTGATCGTCATCTACAAGGGAGCCAGAGGCACCAGGATGAGCCTGCAGTACCGATACGGTAGGCTCACTTCTTCCTCTCCTCTCTATCATTCTATAGGGCATGTGATTCGGGAAGAAGTAACGCTGTTATAGATCCGGCTACTCCTATCACGACAACTACAACTACAACAACAACTACTACCACCACAACAACCCGTGCCCCGACCACCCGTCCAACCCCCGCTATCATCACCACACCTTCCACCACCACCCAGCGACCCACCACCCTGACTTCGCCCACCACTCAGGCCCCGCCCACTCAGGCTCCGCCCACAGCCCTGCCCCCTCCCAGCGGGTGCTCCGAGTGGTCCGAGTGCGCCGCCGACTGCGGCGGATGCGGGTCCAGGACCAGAGTGTGAGTTACGACCCGCCCCTCCCCGTCTAGCCCCGCCCCTTTTCAGGTGTTCCGGCAAGTCGCAGACGGAGTACTGTAACAAGCACGCGTGCTCGGGTGGATTCTGCTGCCGGCCCTTTGTCACAGCGGGCAGTCAGTGTGTGCGGCCGCAGCGGAGCGCGCAGTATCCGGTGAGTGTAGCCCCGCCCCTTCTGACCTCTGTTTTGACCGCCCCTCTGTTTTAGTCCGGTGTGGCGGTGGACCCTCCGCGCTGGGAGACGTCTGGCGAGGAGCCAGAAGATGGAATGGAGGCGAGCGGAGAGAACGAGCTGTGATGAAATAACATTGATCTATATAATATGATGTTTAATGTTATGATACTCACTCAGATATGAATATTCACTCAAATAAAACAATACTTGGTTGCCTTTTGAGATGAGTGTTGCTCCTGGATTTGGATCGAGAAAGTGAATATGATAGGTACAGTTGAAGTAATATGTGAATATGCACGTCGACAAAAAATCTTCAAGGTGGAAAGATCTCGGTACGCTGGATTGAACTCGTACCAAAATTGATCGTAGTCGATCACAGACATGGTCTTAGCGAAAGAGAAGCAGTATGTCTACTGCATCAATTATGAATGCACATGTTTTTTGAGTGGCATGTGTCTTCAAAAAACGACTTTTGTATTTATGACAAATGTTCTGTGGAATATGCAGAAATTGTGCAGGAAACGAGCGGAGAAATTGTCCAGTGCAACATGCTGTTGAGAGTCTGAAAGTTGTAGTAGCAATTTCATTGACGCATCGTGAGCGCTCACCATTGCCGGATGAGTGTGATGTCGTTCGAAAATTCTCTTCTCCCGAAGTTAGAATAGCTAATATATGGCTGGGAATCGTGAATATGACGATAGCCGATTTCAATCCGGAAAAATGAAATAATTTTTTTTCAGAAAAATGAACCGATTTGTCTCCAGTTGTCGTCACCAAACAGCCACACGGCCTTTCGTTTCAAGAATTTGAAGCGCTATAACTCTTCGGGAATATGCCGATTCAAAAATTTTTTTAGGTTGAATATATGGATACCACACCTGAACAAAAAAAAGAAACTCACAATGAAAAGCGCGCTGCGTGTTGTGTAAATTGAAACAGTGGAAAGCAGCAAGGGGAGTTCGATCGATCTATCAGTATCAGCGAAGAAGAATATCACCCAGTAGTAGAATGGAGAGTGGAAGACAGATAAGGAAACGTAGTGATATTCAGTCAGTGTTATATTCGCAAATAGGGTAACTTCTAAATGCCCCCTGTTCCTTTGATTAACTATATTTGCATTTTTACTTGCATGTTGCAATAACGAATAACATAGCATTTTTGCGTTTCACAATAACACACAAATAGTTTTTAAAATTAAAATATGACACTGTTCGACAATTTCGCCCCAGTGCGAACCGGTCTGTCCCGCCCCTATCGATCCAATTCTCTCTCTCTCACTACGGCCACCAGTGCGGAATGTTTTGAAAAGTGTTCACGCGATCGCTGATTCACTTTCGCCTTCCACATCTTTCTTTGCCAATGTTCATGATATACATAGTTATGGTTCATGCTAGAGTGCATTCACATGTCGTCTATTTGTCCGCGTCGTGTCTTTCATTATCATATGTGTCGCTATCACTTTGATTGTGGTAATATACGCATCATTTGCAGAGTAACACCCGCTCACTTCGCTAACATATTCTCGAGCCAGTCAACCTATATTTGACTATCTGAAATCTGATTTCAATGTTAGGAAAAAAGTTCTGCATCCTTATAGGCAGATAGTTTTTTATTGTTGCTGTACTTGTCTGCCTACACCTCATTGCTGCCGCATACATCAACCAAGTATTTGCATCTGACTGATACAATTTCGAATTCATACCGAAACTGCACATTTATAAACACATCTTACCAAGGATACAGCACTCTGCTCGATAATGTATTTATTCCCTATCAGTCTGCCTATTCCACTGCGTTGCCACATACACTGGCATTTATATTATGTATTTCTCTTCATTTACAGTGAGAAACAAACAATCCTTCATGAACTGAGTAATTTGTTTTTAATAAATCACGTTAATATTTATTGCACACTATGTTTTTACTCGCGGGCAACAACATTTGCCAGTAGGTGAAAAAAAACACTTGCAAAGAGACGAGGTATGAAATTTTGTATGCGTGTTTATTGTTCTCCCGCTGAAGCGCGACATGTGAAACAGACTATCAGATGATCGAGAAAAAGATCGCATGTAGGCACCACCGCTATAGTCATCTGTCCATCGCTCGCGCTCCAAGTAACCAGTAAAGACATCCATGCCACATGTTCTCCTGCGAAGTGACGTCATCAAAGTATTCAGCGGGTTTCATAACAACTAATCTCCCCATTATTGAAATATACTAAGCAAAACTACAACACCACTCGTCTCAATTCATCTCGACCTTCTCCGACGAATCTTGCGAGAAAAAATATTAGCACACTAAACACATTTATAGAGTTTCGTTCGGCTGCCGAAATGACGACCGAAAACACGTCATTTCGGCGAATGATCACCGATTTCGGAATTTTCGAAACGGCCGATTCCGAAATCCGATCTGTTCGGCAATGACCGAACCGACGTTTCGGAAACCTTTTCGGAATCGTTCGGCGCGGCCGTTCCTTTCGGCAGCGTTTTTCGGAATTGCCGAAAAATATTAGAATAATCTCTGGAATGAGGGATTTTCGCATGACTCGACCGTGTTCTCGAGTTGATAGTGGGGAATGAGTGAGCCATCGGTCAGTTACATTTCATCAATATTATGCAAATGTGTTTTTCGGAATTTCCGAAATGGCGCGGCCCGAGTTCGGTCATTGCCGTTTCGGCGCGCGCCGAACACGCGGTCGTTCGGTTCGGAAATTCCGAAAAGTGTTCGGTTATTTCCGAAACGGAAATTTCGAAATCGTCATTTTTCGAAAATGACCGTTTCGGAAATCGAACGAAACTCTACACATTTACTTTAATTTTTCCACTTGAAATAGCTCTGTAATTTGATACCGACAAGTGAATATAAGTTATAACGCACAGCTATGGTGAGTAATTCAAGTTGTAAGATAAGAAATAAGAGTGTTAGCAGTGGGATCAGAAGCGACTGAGAGGCTTGAAATTGGTGAGAAAAGCCTTCTTGTCCCTCGAAGTTGCACGGGTAGCGAGAGACTGAAAGAGAAAAGAGATTGCAGTTCTAATTTTATAAAATCTCACTTCGTACTGAGCCTTGTCATGGAGTTTCTCCGAGTTGATCCAATCGAGATCCCGCTAGAAAACGGAATAAGATCAGGAAATGGTACTCACAATGAGATCGCACTCTGCTCCCATCATGATGTGCATGATTGCTCGGTAGTCAGGAATATCGTGGGGGTTCATGTCATAGATATACCTACATCAATAAATCAATGAATAATCAGCTGGATAAAACGATACTTGATGACGTGAAGCATCGCGACTGGTAGACCTTTGTGAAGCAGTGACGTCATGCCTGCAATGGAAATATGTATATCAAATAGTCCATTGATTCAAGATAACTCACATTTTCCCTCCATAATTTTGTGTTTTTCGCGCAAAACATAGTCTTTGTCAACGTTTCCTTTCCACGGTAGCTTTTGAAACATCTAATAGATTTAACAAAGTTAGGAACAGACATCACACCTCAATGCTCATGAAGAGCCAGGATTCGAGGTCGTCGATTGGATGCTGTTTCCTCCTTTCGTGAGCAGCGCGGGGCGCATATCTGAACGATAATTGCACTGTTTAACGAAATTCATTTTCTACCGCAGAGTTCCGATGAAGCCGTGTTCTCTTCCCTTGCGAACATTGACTTTTCCTTGATCATCAACGCTTCGCCAAGCCAGTCCAAAGTCGAAAATGAACACCATCTTCTTATTATGTTTTCCACCAATAGCAAAGTTTCCGGGTTTGATATCCCTGAAAAAAAAGTTACATGCTTGATTGAGCTTGAATTGACCTGTGAATGAATCCACAGCGGTGCAACTGATAGTTTGCATTGAATGTCTGGATGGAGAGGTACATTGCAGAGAAAGAGCTGGAACAAATGTTTGTACATAAGTTAAAAAAATAATCACTTAAGCTGCTTGGGCACATGCTTTTGAACAGTGGTAAGAGATTTTCCGACCAGACTCATGACCAAGAAATGAAAGCTCGTTGTATGACCTGAAAAAAATGTTGACGAAAAGAGAAATACAACTGCCTTTATCAACGTATTGAACAATTTGGTTTCTGTTTTCGAGAGCATTAGCTGAGACATCCATGAGAACAAAGATTTCCGACTGAAACGATGTAGATGAATTGAATATTCAAAGGTGAATTTACAATTAGTGAAGCAGAAACTCAGTCTTGATTGCGTAGTGTTCTCCAGTTTCTTTTTCTTTAGATATAGCAATATTTCCGTTTTCTTTTGATTCCCCTTTTTTCTTAGTTGCTTCATAGACTTCTCCATAGGTGCCTGATCCCAACAGTTTCCCCAGTAGATATTCATCAATGCAACCTTTCAGATACATTCCTGTCAGTGTCTTAAAACGTTTCACCTTACATTGTTCGCTACAAATTGAATGAACGTACTCTTTCTTTTTCCGATGTTGAGTTCTTCTTTTTCGTTTTGCCCACATTTAGTACGGCTGTTTGGAAATCCACGTAGTTCGATGCATTCTCTTGCCTTCTCTCCCTGAGTCCAATGTAGTCTTCCGAAACGGACACTGCCTTCATTCTCTCGACAAACGAAGCCTTGCGATCTTTCAGGTAACTGTACATCTTCGAAGATTCACCATAAGTAAAGTTCTAAACGATAAAAGAATGTTGAGAAATATAATGTGAGCATTACCAAGATGTGAAACTGGAAGAAGCAGATATATGTGAAATAATATTGCCACTTGTCAGTGTAGCTATTGGCTCGGAATGTACGCATCGTCTAAAACTACATAACTGTACGAAAAAAAAACTCATGCCTGTATCAATTCGAATGGTTCAGGGTTGGGATCAGAGTCGACCATACCCATAAGGACATCCACACCTGAATCTCGCATAATACATCAGGAAAAAGTGAGAAGAACATACCGACGAAAGCGGCGCTCCTTCCGAGTCCGTCGGCGCAGTGGACGACCACTGGCTCGTCCGTGTGTCCAATGTTTTCATAGACCGTCTTCATCACATGTGCCATCTCTTCCGGGTTTCCAGGAGCGAGGCAGTCTTGCCAGCCAGTGTATTGTAGCAGTTCCACCTCTTTCTTCACATATCCACTGAACAATACAGAGATATCACTAACATGTTATCGACGCTAACGTACTTGGACACTGTGAAAACCATGTGTTTCAAATTTTTGACAGAAGTCTTTTTCGTGGACTTGCATTTGATCTGAGGAATCATTTATAATGAATAATGTTTCATCTTCAGTCGCAAACCATACCGTATACTTTGCAAACTCGTTTTTGAACACGCGAGGTGTTTTTTCGTTCCAATACTCATAGCATTTTTCGACTGACTTTCCTTTCTCACATTCAACAAAGTCGCATAGCATGACAATAGCCTTGCATTTGTATTGAAATACTGCATGCCAGAAGTCAATGGCAGTGTCAGCGGTCGGAGCAGCGGTTACAATGTATCTAAACAATCATTCATGATTCGACAAAAAGCTTACTTACTTGTGTGCATGTCCCATAGGAATGACCCAGTTTCCATCAAAGTTGTTGTAATCTCCCGGCCAGCCCAAATCAACCATTGTTCGATCGACACTTGATTCTTTCGACTCGTTCACACCACTCATTTTCGAAGTTGACATTTTGCTGGCTGAGGTTTTCTCAATCGAATGTAGCGGAGAAACTCGTTTCATGAAGTCTTTATAGATTTTCCTGGGATCAACGCCTACACAATCCTGAACAGTTACTTATAATCAGATTCCACACCACAAAAAAACTAAAACATACGACATACCAAAGATATGCCAACACTGTTTCCGAATTTCATCTGATTCTCAACTATGAGTTCACGCTAAATTGGAAATTGTTTGTCTACTATGGTATGACTGTGTTACCTTCAATCCCTTCAACTTCATTCTTACAGGATCGAGAATTCGAAGTTGACTGATAAGGATAGATGCAACTCCAAACAGGAACAGACATATAATGTATATGTCTGAATTGTTGTTTGTAAACTAGTAGAAAGTTGCAGATGCTACTAACACATCGTATTGACAACCACATAGTAAGGTTTGATTTGATTGCAAGCTCTAGTTACGATGTTTGAATAAATTACATTCATTTGACAGTTTGTTGGTAGTGCATTCGTCAGTGTTGTCTAAAATAAACTTGTATAACAATAGAATCTTGAAGTAAGTGTATAGTTAGATGAACTCCCACCTTTATCGATGTTGTTTTGTTTTCAATATGAGTGAACAATTGGTCGACGCCAGGATCTTCGATTGTGTGAATCAAATGATTTCTCAGATCATCGAATGCCGTTAAATACTTGCATCCCAGTTCCACATTTCGGTTTTTACAGTTCCAATTATTCTAAATTTGTGCCGATTACACATGATTTTAAAACTTGGTTAAGCATCAAATTAAACAACTACTTAACATACCAGAAATACTTCGACAGAGGTCGTGAAAGATCTGAGCCTTTGAGCATATACTTCATAGTTGTTGAAACACTCAATAGCAGGCGTATATGTTTTTCCATCAAATTTACAGTATTTCAGAGTATCGTTCACTTTTCGATCAAATTCATTGTATTTGTCGCTCAGACGCTGTACAAAGCATTTAGACATTTATAGGTTGTGAAAAATTATTATATTACCATGAGTCTTTCTAAAACATTCGACGCGTGTTCAGAGGAGATTTTTCGAATCGGACCACGTTTTTTCGAAAGTTCCTCATAAGTCCCTAAAAATGTCATTTTAAAAACTGTGATTTAACTTTTTTTAACCTTTCAATGCACGATCTATATAGCTTTCAAAGAAAACATGACCATTATCTCTGTAGCACTTTCGTACATCTCTGAATGTGTTATATATAGTGTTTTGGTTGATGCGATAACCCAAGTATTCAAGAATAATAAACAGTATTCTTCTTTTCCCCGCGGCGTCCGGTAGGGTCCTCATTTTGCCCCACCGCCACCGAATGTTCGGTCATCGACAAGAATCCTTCCCGAGTACCCAGGGAGGCGGCGGGAAGTACCCTCATGTGGAAGCAGCTATGGCGCGAGGAGATACTGATTGGCATGGAAGCAAAAGAAAACCCGGAGCTCTACACGTCAAGAATGGTACTCTAATGGTCCAGGAATGATTATCGATTAAGTATCGTCTTTCCACCACTAACCTTGTCAGCCGACCTGTCTTTCCCCGGCGTAAGCCTATTATGTATATAGCATCTTAGGCACTACTGTATGTTTCATATCATTATGATTGTGTTGTCATATTCAGATATAACGATTCCGGATAAAAGATTGATTGATAGTGTTTCAGTATTCAGTAACTCACAGAGCATTTCTTTGTAAGAATGTGTTGCTGATGTTTCCAGCAAGTTTCCAAACATCCTGTGAGTTTTGAACAAAGAAATTACACCCGGTTTGCCTTGTGTTAGCAAAGTTGAGAACAATCCTGTGTGATTAAATTGTTTTAAAGCGAAGAAAAGGCTCTCAGCGTACGGTATGTAAATTGTAGGAGATAGCATGAGAAAAAAGAACGTAATAGATCCAATTGTAATGCACCGGGGCTTGACTGAAATTAATTTCAAATAATTTGTTATATTTCATGAATGAATCATATGTCACTCACTTGGTGCGATGTAGAATACTACATATATTACGGAAGCCAACCCCATTAGAGCAGCGAAAAACAGAATTATTCGACCAGCAACGACATTTGTGGTGACGTGCTGAAAGTGTAATGGTGAAAATGAACAAAGAAAAAAGTCCACCTCAGAACTGTGACTTCTCAACTCCTTTGTTTCTTTGTCAATGATGTACAATTCATCGTATAGCTAAATAAATAAACATTGAAAAGGCAATTGCCATCTTTGAAAAGTTTACCGCTTTCGAAAACAGATTTTTGGGTTGGGAAAATTTTGTGTCGAATAATTTCTTAGTGTATGAAGCAGCGTTGTTGGTGAGAATGTTGTGCACATTATACACACTACTCTGAAATATTTTTTTCTCAATAGTGTTCAGTCAAAAAAAATTCTCACAGTATCTTTCTGTGGGCGATGAAAGTAGATGTCGAAATATGTCAAGATATCGCGAACGTTTTCAACAGCTTTTATCACATGCGATTTCTCATCACTTGGTATATTGAGTTTCATCACTTCAGTCTGAAATGAGAAAATTACAACTTGAATCAGCTTTGAAAAAAACCTTTGTTGGTTCGACCAAATTAGTAACAAGCTGTATGTTCACGTTGTTGAAATGATCAATCAGGACGTTCTAATTTTTTTAAATTAAAATTAATTTTGAGATACAGTACAATCCGTAATAAGTACAAAATTTGTAGAAATAAGTAATATTTATATCAAAAGTAATAAATCACTGTATCTTCGTTCAGAGGCGGAATTTTGAGTTGCATCAAAATAGAGAATTGTTGTTCACAGTAGTCTGCACATGATTGTGTAGTTTGTTTTGTGATTACATCAGCGTTTGGCGGAGTTTTCCATTTAGTTTCTCTAATCGACACTGGTCATTTCTCAGTTGGCGGAAAATGAGCGAGATTTTATGCGAATTTTTCTCGGCCGTCCTTCGTCATTTCTCTCCATATTCGTGAAAGTGGAGAACTCCGGCACATACTTAGCAATGAAACCACAAAACAAACTACGTAGTCACGTGCAGACTACAGTGAAGAACAATTATCATTTTTGATGTAACTCGAAATTCCGCCTCTGAACGGAGTTACAGCGATTTATTACTTTTAATATCAATGTTACTTATTTTTACAAATTTTCTACTTATTACGGATTGTACTGTATTTAATATGAATTTCAGTAATCACCAATTTATCGAGAGAATGACTGTTGCTCAAAACCGTTGTATTTATTTCATACAACTGAAAATGAACAAATTCCATAAAAAAAACATCCAGGTTCAAACACCTTTTTGACGAAAAATGTATTCAGTCCAGTTATCTTGTTATCTTTTGGATTCTCAACGGATTCTCGAATAACACACAGGAACTCGCGCATTTCGTTATAAACATCTAAACTAGTTTTTCAGTTGTATGAATGATGTTTCACAAACTTTTAAACTCCGTGTCAATGTTCTTGGAAAAATCCTTGGCTATTTTGTTGTGAGTGTGGAAGAATGCAGTGACACACACAATCGATAGAATAATACAAACCAGAATGAGCATCGATATCAGAGCAATCGCAATCTGAAATGTTTAATTCACGAAGTCGTTACTTTAGTTACCTTCAACAGAAAGATTTGGAGCGAATAATCTTTTGCCAATGAAGGAATAAGAACTGACTTATTCGGAGAAACAGGTACCGTCCGCAATGTCTAGAAAGTTATTAAATGTTTACTATATATATATATATATATATATATCAACCTGTATAGATGTCTTTCTCTTTGTGGTGTATATCATAAAGGAAACAGCAGTGATAACGCTAATAAGTGCTATCAAACCAAATATTATAGAAGGCATAAACACTAACTGAAAAAAAAGTTTTTTTGAAATGGTAATCAATCTAACCGCCGTTTTCTCTTCCATTTCTCGAATCAATAGATCAATTGAAGTTGCATTGTTGATACCGAACAAGTTCTAAATGAGTTGTTTTGTATTTCCCAGTTAAAAAGTTTTCGCACTGACAAGAAATTGCTACGAAGATAGCTCGTTATTGCGGGGAGTCAAAGTGTTCAAAAGTTAACGTTTCCGATGTTCTACGACATCAGATTTTTTGGCCACGGCTTTCTTTTGAACATCTCTACAAACCAGCGTCGATAGTTCTCAATGTGTGTGAGTTACATAATTCTGACCTAACCCCATTCTGACCTAACCCCTTTCATCACAATTTCCAAAACAAGAGTGTTGAACTCTTTTTTTCATAACATACCTCCATCACTCCTTTGAGCGTTGGTTCAGATGGCTTCTCGACAGTGTCTGGTGCTAGGAAGTCTGCCGCCGCTGCCATCAGTCTATCCTGCCACTCCGTACTTTTCCCGACATCAGACACCGGCCGCACGTTGTGTTTGTAGTTGGCGCACTCTACAATTAAGTATGTAATAGTTAAAACATATTCTTTGTTGTCACCGAGCAAAAACCATAATCAAAACAACTGTGATAATTCTATGATATGATTGTACTACTTTAGAATCGATGTGTTCTTTCGCTCGTTTTTTTTGTTTATAAAGGTCATTTGGTCATTTGCTGTGCTATCGCTTTTCAATGGTACTTCTTTGTTTTCGCGTCATAGTCGGAAGGCGGCGGGTTCAAATCCGCGAATCCACATTCTTGTGCTTTTGGTCTTGCGACTGATATCGATCGATACTCGGTAGTCCGTGAAATAGTGTTTTTCGTACATGACCAACCGCATTATGACTTTCTGTGACTGTCGAAAACAGTTCATTAACCGCGAGGAAAAACATGGAGAAACAAGTGATATCGATCGATTACGCGCGCACGGTTCCCCATTGCGGGATGGGGAAAAGTTGGCGCGGCGGCCATCGAAGTGTGTTTCCACGATAAGCTGCGCCCAGTGTGCACAAAGACCAAACACGTGTAGAAGATCAAAATGTGATTGGTGATTTCGCTGATTGACGCACACTGAAGCGGTCGTCTCGCACGGACCACGTTAAAATCAATCGCTAACGAATTTCAGATTACTGCGTATCTGAAACTGAAAACGTTTTTAAAAGAAGGATCTACTCTATGAGATGGAACCAACAATCGAGCACTCACTGAAGGAGGTGAGTTTCTTGATGAAGTCGATTTTTGAGCCCCCGCCGAGAATAGAACGACACATCAAGAGAAGCAGCAACAGCCTGGAATGGGGATTCACAAAAAAAACGATATCACAGTGAAAACAATGTGGAAAACAAACACTGTCCTAGACCGGGACAGCGAGTAAGAGAGTGGGAAATGAACTCACCGCCACACGAGACGGGTCATTGCGAAGAAATGACCATGGAAAAGTGGAGAACGCAGCGAGAGGCGTGAACAAAATGACAAGTAATCAGTTTGGAGATAACATTGATGTTTTGTTATTATTTTCTCAATTCTGTGTTGGAGAAAAACGTTGGAGCGGGCTTTCAGAGACTGCTCACCGACACATGCATATAGAACAAGAGAAGAACAAGAGCGTTCTCTAGAATAATGAGACATTTTTTGATTTTTATTTTCCCATTTTTCAGAAAATGGTGTTTCAGGTTCTCAAGGTTTCAGGTTCTCAACATGAATGGCATGTGCTGCGTGTCCATAAATTTTTAAAGCTGCAATTACGTAGTTATATCACTGATCAATCATTCATAAATGTATAGTCGGATTGGATCCTATATGCCATCCGTGACATTTTACACATTGTGCAGTTTCGTGCAACACAACATGTATACCTTCAAAGATCCAAAACGCTTAATGAGAGGGAATCGAACCCATGGGCTGCTCGCAACGATCGCGCGCTGGCTGCGCGATCTACCACTGCGCCATCGAGGCTCATACGGAGAGATCATTGATTCTCGCCGATATGTTTGCTCGTTATCTCTCATCATTGTACACTGAAGAGGCCAGTGGAGCTACATGTGCTCTCTCTTCGATCTTTCAATCACTGCCTCTATGGCGCAGTGGTAGAGCGCGCCACCAGTGCGCAGTCGCTGCGTGCTGCTCATGGGTTCGATTCCTACTCATGTACGCGTTTTGGATATTTGTTGACATACATGTTGTGTTGCACAAAACTGCACAAAATGTGAAATGTCACGGATGGCATATAGGATCCAAACCGACTATAGCGAGTTATGAATTCAAGTTATGAATCCGTGATCGTGCATACGTTCCATACGTTGTCCATACATGTGTGAACACCTGACTGGGCGTGGAACTCATGTGCCACATCCACATGCATTCTCTGTCCCAATCCCGAACCCCATACACATCCGGGGGGCACCTTCACCTTTACCTTTACTTATACACACTACTTACATATGTATTTTATCGAGATAGGATTTTTTTTATTAAGTATACGGAATTATACGATTTCAGGTTCACATACACCGTTCATACCACGCATGCATTGTTCAAGAAAGTAAAAAGCGCATGTAATGTGTTTTACACAAGGTGGAGGCTCTACAGAGCATGAAATATACCTACACCATTATGGCACATATTCCAAAAACATCTAACCTAAATAGTTCCATATTCGCGTACATCGAAAATAATTTATCGTCATAAAAAATATCGCGTTTTGAAAATTCTAGCGCGAGCCTTATTTCAACCCAAAAGAGAGGGCCCTCTCTAATGATCTTATCATTCCTCCACCCTTTGCCACTGTCCGGCCGGTTCGTTCCATCTACCGTGACACTCAAGAGACATGTCGGCCTGCAGTTATTGTTCGATTATTGATTGATTATTGATAAGATTTACCTGAATCTCCGTTCCTTTCACATATACAATCACTCCTGGTGGCGGGTAGACGGAGCGGCAGAAGGAAGCATGGAAGAAGGGATAAGAAGAGAGGGGGGAGAGAGATAGAGAGAGAGAGAGAGAAAGAGAGAGAGAGAGAGGAGATTGAGAGAGGAGAGTAAGAGTGAGAGTGAGAGAGATAGGACAGAGAGAGAGAGAGAGAGAGAGAGAGAGAGAGAGAGAGAGAGAGGAGAGTGAGAGTGAGAGAGATAGGACAGAGAGAGAGAGAGAGAGAGTGAGAGAGGAGAGTGAGAGAGGAGAGTGAGAGAGAGAGAGTGAGAGAGGAGAGTGAGAGTGAGAGAGATAGGACAGAGAGAGAGAGAGAGAGAGAGAGAGTGAGAGAGGAGAGTGAGAGAGGAGAGTGAGAGAGAGAGTGAGAGAGGAGAGTGAGAGCGAGAGAGATAGGAGAGAGAGAAGGAGAAAGAGAGAGTGACGGGTGTGCAAGTGTGATCAATGGCCAGGTACGTGTCCAGGTCCTCGTACTCCTTCTCCTCTCCCGCCTCCGCCACCACCTTCTTCCACCCGTGGATGTCCTCGATGGATATCCACGCATCCAGAAGTCTATCCGCATTCACTTCGAACCGATCCACTTCCTGGGATTCGATAATCGATCGATAAACTGTCAGATTATCATAACTTCACCCACCCAAATATTGGCGTTGAGATGGAATTGGGTTGTGTAGGGACAGTCGAGAAACACTTGAAACCAATTGAAAACGGTGATATGTGTTAACAAACGATTGTAGATGACTTTCACAGTAGCACTCCAGCCGCCTCCCATTGTCTCACGAGAAAATCTGCCAAACAGATTGAATCACTACACAAACAACGGACTCAATCGGTAGCGTCAATGAAGCACATAAGAAGTCAAATGATTCCGCACTGACTGCCAATGTTTTCTGTGACTGTCCAACCACAGTGATGAATGTTGTTTGGGGCTCTGGTAAAGGTGGAACGCCAAATACGTCTTCCCTCGTGCAAGCAGCTAATGCTCGCAATTGGTATGAGAGTTACCGTAACGTCCTATGTATGTCTAATAAATCTAAAAATAAACTGATGCCATATCTTCTCGATAATCGTTCTCTTCAAAATTTGTTAAAACTCGAAATTTTGTTGTCTGTTTACTATTGGTCTATTGACCACACTCCTAACAAAACTAAAGACTTGTTCAAAAACACGATTTTCTTGAAAATTCCTTATTTGTTCACAAATATGGAAAGCCTCGGTCTCTTTTCCTTGTTCAATACTCGTGAAGTGTTGTGTTGTTGTGTATTCTTAATTCCTTTAATCGCAAGGACCAGCAGAAGATTCGAGTGACGCATCTGGCTACCGACCGTTTGAGTAAATATGTGGTGAATCATAGCCGTGTTATCAAAGAGTACAGAGGAGACCGACCAGTTTCTCTAGACTCGATTCCTTGTTTCTGCAGCAATGCAGAATACGATTATCTCTTAAAAGTACTCGCGTAAAGAGAGTCAGTTTGTCTTGACCCAATTCAACAAAAGCGCATGCATAAAACGTTTACAAATACTAACACAAACCTGCTCCTCTCTCTCTCTCTCTCCCTCTCTCTCTCTCTCTCTCTCTCTAATATTGATTACATTTCATCGATTTCATCGATTCATCGAACAGATATGCGCAGGTTTGTGTTAGTATTTGTAAACGTTTTATGCATGCGCTTTTGTTGAATTGGGTCAAGACAAACTGACTCTCTTTACGCGAGTACTTTTAAGAGATAATATATGTGCTTTTGTTAAATTTCATAGAAATTTCTTTTCTACCTGATTGCCAAGCTCCGTTGTTCATTCGTATGCGCAAAACTATGATGAATGACACAATTTCTACTGGTAGCAAGTCATTGAATATACTACATTCTACAGGTCGTGTTTGTTGCGTATGTACAACAACGTTTCTCATGGTATCAAAAGAAACGCTTTGAAAGAAATTTTACTCTTTATTTTGGATCGCTGAGGCGTAAGTGCATGTCTACTACCGTCTGCGCGCTCTGCCAATATCGCGCACTCTCGCGCTCTCTCTCGCGCCCCCGCCGCCCACCGGGAGAGAGCTAGCAGCCAGCGTTGACTGGAAACGGTCCACACACACACACCCACACGCTGGCCTCTCGCCTCATGGGTGCGCGCGATCGCTCATAACTTCTTTCATAGAAAAGATACAAAGATGGAGTCAACCAGTGATCTGGCCTACGGAACCGTGCGAATCTAACTAACATGAATGGGATGAGTTCACGTTGCTGCTAACATGACCTTTGGATATCGCTTCTTGAAAATTCTAGCGCGAGCCTTATCCTAAGCCAAAAGAGAGGGCGCTGCGCGCCCTCTCTAATTCTCACCGTGATCCCCACTATGGCCACGTTCTTACAGGCGACCTCTCTATCATCTCTAATCACTCCCTTCGCTCACTTATGAGAAAAGGCGCTAATATGAGAGTGTCCAATCTCAAACTCTCTGTATCCACTGTTGTCAACACTGTTCGAAATGCTATTTCTGACATGGTTAATCAGTACAAAAATCTTCTTTCTATCAGTGATCATAATGTTTCCATCGTCACTAACAAAATATTCGATTGCGTTAACGATAAACTTAAGTATCGTGTTATGAACAAAAAGTTCAATTCCGTTACAAATTTTAAATCTATAACTTCTGATCTCCATAATCGTTTCACAACGTAATTTTGTAGTTATGTTCAAGCGACTTTACATCTCCTTCTGTGATACTGAATTAGGCATAAATTACGTTAGAGCTTCTGGTAATGCCGTATATGTGCCGTTTACAGGTGACCCTTCTGTTCTAAACAGTTCACTCACATATTCCTCTATCTTTGACCCCCCCCCCCGATAAGTCTGTGTTGCCTAACATTTATGGAGTCCCAAAGCTCCATAAAAATCCTGTAAAATGTCGTTTCATCACTGCAGCACGCGAATGTATCACTAAGGGTCTTTCCATGGAACTCCAAGTGGTGTACAAACATCTAGAAAAACACTTTCGTAACATTTGCCTTAAAGGTGCTGCCAGAAATGGCCACAAAATGTACTTTTCGATTACTAACAGTATGAAAGTGTCCGATTTCTTACGCTCTGTCTCGAACACATCTCTTTCTCTATACTGTGCTGATTTTGCTAGTCTTTTTTACTAATCTTCCGCATGATCTCATCTTGCAAAAGATGAAATTCCTTGTTGATATGTGTTTCAAGAATTGTGGAAAACCAAATATTCTCATTACATCTGCTAAATATTCTAAATATACTTCCGATCCTGTTATGCACATTGCAGATAAGCGAGTAATGTCGGCAAGTGAAATTATAGCCAAAACTAAGGTTTTGGTTGAAAGCGCTTATGCACAGTACGGTAGTTTCATTTTCAAACAGGTGAAGGGCGTACCACAAGGTGGTAACGCTAGCCCTCTCCTTGCTTCTCTTACTCTCAGTGTTCTAGAATACGAATACAGTCTTCTTCACCCTCTTGTCTGTAAAAATGAGAAATTCCAAGTTTTCCGTTATGTTGATGATGTACTCATTCTCTATGACAAGAAGTCTGATCTTGACACCTTTCTTAAAGCATATCTTTCTAGCAACTTGCAACTGGAGCGCACTAATCGTACTGATTCCGAGGCACATTTTCTCGATATTACTTTACGTTTCGATACGCATTGGCAAGTAAGTCTGTACAATAAGACTGATGATTATACATTCGACGTTCATCGCTTCACGCATTCTGAAAGCACTACTAGTCGCCAAATCTGTTTTGGTAATCTTAAATCAGAAACTCTTCGCATTGTCCGTTGCTGCACTGATCGCACTGTTCTTTTGGTTAAACTAGAAGAACTCTACATTACTTTCTGCCGTCTCGGTTTTAAATCATCTACAGTTAAAGCCGTTCTTTTGAAATACTGTTTCCGTAAACGAGATATCAATAGATCACTTAACCTTTTCAATGTTCAAAATCGTAAATTACTCACCGAAAAAATATACAAATTCTAATTCCGCAGTTTTTGTTTGTTTGTTTACTATCTTCACTCTAACTTTCTCATTATAGGTTTCTACCATTTTTTCCAGATTTTACTTTGTTCGCTACTTTCCTTTCGTCCGCTGTGGCCCTGCACTGATGAGCGTTCAGGCAGTAGGCCCACCACAGTGGATGTTCTTATTTCGATTCTATCATTTAGTCAGTAACTCTAGATATAGTACGTTGATGTAGCCTGTCTGCAGGATAATGGGCCGAAACAGGGATTCTGTTTCTCATTTATTTGTGAACTACTCTCTCTGCTTTGTCAATTCCTCATTGTTGTTGATTAGTGCAGTGTTGCTATGCGAATTTCATATACTTTGCGTAGGCTTGCAGACTTGCTTACTCTTTGTTTCGTTTCTCCGACGATCATCAACATCTCTCAATCCACATTGCTTTTGGTGTCTTGAACCTGTTTTAATCACTTCTCATCTCACTGTCAGTTTTTTTTGATCGTCTGCGCTATATCCCATTCTAGCAATCTCTTTCATCACTAGTCATTCATCGATCCAAAATGCAGTCTATCCAATCAAACGTGGATCAGTCTTTACCACTTTTCTACGTGCTGCCTTTTTCGTGAGTTTCTCATTTTCAGTGTAAACGTTTGTATCTTGTTCTTCCAGATCGACTGCGACTCTTCGTGCTGCTTTACTTATATTTTCCGATTCGGCTTATTTCTGATATTGTACTCGTACTATCCTTGATTTCATTTTAAAATTAATTGGAGAGCAAACTTCCGTCTGATGTACGCGCGGATGCCGCTCTAGTTGATTATGGAACTGTCACTTCCTCTGTCGATTTGAAAGGGCATATTCCCTTCTGGCAGCCACCTATATTGGCTATTCTATACATCTACTTATGCGTTCCACTGACTACTTGGAACGCAAGCACTTCAGACGATGCACGAGACACAGCCTGGTACGGTCAGACAACGCAGGCACGTATCACTAGTGGAACATCTACCGGCATATATTATCTACAGCCAGCCACTCACATTGGTTGCTCCTTTCATAGTCGATTATTTCATTGATACGTTGCTCGCCCTAGCATTCTACTATATACCACCAACTCATGACAATATAGACGTTTTGTCACGAACTGCAACTATGATGTCTCCAGTTTCGGTTCAGGTCACGTTTTCTTACAATACAACTATACAACAATACAAAACGTTTATTATATGTTAGTATAACAAGCCTGTAATATAGAAACCATGCTATATTTTAAGGTAAAATAAACACAACTTTGATATTGATGTAGGGACCACGATGATATTTTCAGATGTTTGGATATGGTAAAGCAATTAGTTCAATAATGTAGTTCATTTCAAGCTTATTTCAAAAACATATAATGTTTATAGGGTTCATCGTTCACACTGCGCTCAAATTCCGCGCGGCGCGCGCATCCGAGCGCGCGCTCACATAGGGAAAGTGCGACAGAGGGCGGCTAGATCAAAACACTTATGCCGTCATCGATAGTTAAATTATGAATATATTCGTTTATAATAGTAGCAATACGTTTTGTTTGATTGTAATCGATCAGTATTCGATGAAATACGTCTCTTATGACATCATTTTTCATTACTTATTTTGGGCATTGGCGGCTAGATCAAAGAAATATGACGTCATCATAGAACTCTTTATCGATTTTCACTACCTTACAGGGTACATGATCCCATAAATAAAATATCATCGGAATCAGCGCGAAAGGGTGAATCGTTCTATGGTAATTAGAGCACATCATGCGTCCAGTGAGAATATGTTACATGATTTCGCCTCACTCTCTACATCTCGCGTTGTGGTCCCTAATATTGATGTTTTATTTGATGTGTTAACACCAGTCTTCCTGGCAGGAGCGCTGGATAGAATATGATGCATCGTCCAGGAATTGAATTGAATCCGGGTCTCGCATGTGACAGACGCGGATACTAATCACTATACAACCGCAGATACCAAAACTGTTTGTATGTGTCTACGTTGCAGCAGGCTATATCCAAGTTCGTTCTTCTAATTCGAAACCAGACTATAATCACAAAAAAAGAGAAATGACGAGAGAAATGTATCGGTCTATCATAGAGCTCACTCATACTATTTTCTTATTCCATGCACACTTGTTTCTGGTCAGTTCTAAGCACACGAGACATGAGAGGATCGATGAATCGTGATCGGTACATACCTCTGTGACGCTGACTGCTCTCACCACCTCGCGCACTATTGTTTACTTAACTCCCTCACTCTGTATCGACCGCACACACATCTTTCTGTGCACGAACTGACCACCCGAGGCCACGAATCGTTCACCTGGTGAGTTGCAGTATTCTTTGCTGCTTCTTTATTAAAATGTTTCCAGAATTCCGGCACTTCTTTCAACGTCATATTCGCTTCGACCCAGCATCTTTCTGGATACTATTCATAGATGTTTATAAGCTGTGATTTACTAATAAGTTCTGCGACTATCTGCAGGAGAATCTGAAATCATGCAGACTAAAAAATATACGATTGTGGACAGAAAAATGGCTTACACCCAGCATCCAGCCACCTAGTTTGGCTGTTATCACAACGCGTTAAATGCGTTTGCATAACGAAACAGCGACTTCTTCGAACTGTGCGTAGTATATGCTGACGGAGAGCGGCGTCAATTCCACTCAGTCGAGCAGTACTACTGTTATGAGAAGACCAGAACCCCCGCACTGTACAAGAAAAAGACACGCAGTCTTCCGCCCACACATTGGTGAGTTGGCAAAACATAAGTAGCATGAGTACAACAATATGTTTGAGGTGGCAGACTGGCAGAACACGCATCACGCTACCAAGATGAAACTATTGGCCAAGTTCTCTCAACACCGAAAACCTTCGGTAAGTGATGGTCTCCTATGTGCTGATGCCTGAATGTTTAGGCAATGCTCGTCGCCGGAGAAGCGTTCTACGAGTGCAGTCCGAACGATGGGAGGGAATAGGAGAGGACATTGACCAACGATCGACAATTTACTCCGGATCAAATGATAATGATATTATATTATTGTATAAAGACAATTACATCCGAAACACAACAAAACGAGAAGCAAAGAAACAATAAACAGAGAACAGAATCCTTATTGGGAGGGAGCGAGGACTAAGTATGGACCATAGTGCCTGCTATCGATGGAGAGACCCTGTGCCCTGTTTGAAATCAACGGAGGAACAGAGTCGCTAGCAAGTTCCTCTCTACCCATTCGAGATCCTGGAATTCTTTGTTCATGTAGGAAAATTAAGTTAACCTCAAATCGTGGTAATGTTTGTGGTAACCTCAAATTTATTTGGTGTTTTTCTACTGGTTCGGGTAAAAGCGGTAAACTAATTTATGTAGTTTTACTTAATTTTCATATTTATCATGGAATATCATAATTCGTTCATTCGTATAGTAGCATTTGAATGGCAACTCGATTGGCGGAATGTTTGATCACGTTCGCTCTCGCACTCCCGCCTCCATCTCTTCTTCTTCCCCCCTCTCTCTTTCTCCCTCCCTCTCTTTCTCTCTCTCATCTCATTATTGACACACATATATACATACATACACATATACATATAATATTATTCTGGAAGATAGTTCGCCAGATTACGGTAGAAAATCGATCTACCTTCTAGTCGCATTCGATCTACCTTCTAGTCGTGAGAAGACCCAAGCGCGCGCTTTCAAACGATAATATCGATCAAAGAAACCGGCACGCGAATCAAAGAAGCCGCGCGACACTCGATCATTGCCCGCGCTGTCTGGCCTCTCTCGCTCGAAACTGAGTTTCGCCAACTGACCCCGGCTGGCAATAACAGAAACTATCCACCAGGCGGCGACTATACATACATACATACATACATACATACATACATACATACATACATACATACATACATACATACATACATACATACATACATACATACATACATACATACATACATACATACATACATACATACATACATACATACATACATACATACATACATACATACATACATACATACATACATACATACATACATACATACATACATACATACATACATACATACATACATACATACATACATACATACATACATACATACATACATACATACATACATACATACATACATACATACATACATACATACATACATACATACATACATACATACATACATACATACATACATACACATACATACACATATACACGCACTCATTCCCCGCCCCCTATTCGGCTATTCCTTTTCCGCGCACAAACGACGACGGCTGTCGCTCGCTCGCTCTTCGTTCACTATTCCAGCTGACAATGAAATGGTACGTTTGAATAATAACTTTTGTATAATATACAATGTTGGTTCGATCAATAACTTATTTCAGATGACGCACCTACACTGCAACACTCACACATATTTTGTGGGCATATCAATGTTATTCTGAATAATGGAACTGGGTCAACTTTCAAGAGATCAATGGCCAGGTACGTGTCCAGGTCCCCGTACTCCTTCTCCTCTCTCGCCTCCGCCACCACCTTCTTCCACCCGTGGATGTCCTCGATGGATATCCACGCATCCAGAAGTCTATCCGCATTCACTTCGAACCGATCCACTTCCTGGGAATCGATAATCGATCGATAAACTGTCAGATTATCATAACTTCACCCACCCAAGTAATGGCGTTGAGATGGAATCGGGTTGTGTAGGGACAGTTCAGAAAAACTTGAAACCAATTGAAAACGGTGATATGTGTTAACAAACCAATGTAGGTGACTTTCACAGTAGCACTCCAGCCGCCTCCCATTGTCTCACGAAATAATCTGCCAAACATATGAATCACTCTACAAACAACGGACTCAATCGATAGCGTCAATAAAGCACATAAGAAGTCAAGTGATTCCGCACTGACTGCCAATGTTTCCTGTGACTGTCCAATCACAGTGATGAATGTTTTTTGTTATTGATTCATGCAGTGTTGCGATGTTAAAGGTAGTGTACCCTCTGAATCTGGGTGTATGCGTAGATATAACATGTCATTGTTTACGATTCAATGAGTATATTTTGATAATGCAAATATACATTCTGAAACAAATTAGTTTTAAAAAATCATTTGAAAATTGGAGTGAGAAAGCGTAGAATCTAATAACTTTTAATCAGCTCGGGGGTGTGTGCACAACTTGCACGAAGTTACACAATTTGACCACACTATCGGCTGTTTCATTAAAGACAATTTATTTTCATGTGTTTATATTGTTTCTTATGTCATTCTTATTTTGGATAACATTTTTAATATGTGTTTCTTATTACGAATTTGGCGGGAACAGCTGATAGAAAAATGATCTGCTTAACGAAGTAAGTTCTGTTAAAAAAAGTTGCGTAAATATGCGTATCATGTAATCATGTTGGATCTAAATTAATTTTTGATAAATTTTAATTTCATTATTTTTCATCACAAACAACCACAAACGGCATGAAAGTTTTTCTAAAAAGCATTGATAATACATTCGTGATAATTTTTAATATGGGATTCAGAGGGTACATTACCTTTAATTTAGCAAACTTTTTGCGTAGACAGTATCCATTTTTGCGTACTCTCTGTTTCAAATTCTCCGACGATCATCAACATCTCTCAATCCACATTGCTTTTGGTGTCTTGAACCTGTTTTAATCACTTCTCATCTCACTGTCAGTTTTTTTTGATCGTCTGCGCTATATCCCATTCTAGCAATCTCTTTCATCACTAGTCATTCATCGATCCAAAATGCAGTCTATCCAATCGAACATGGATCATTCTTTTCCACGTTTCTAAGTGCTGCCTTTTTCGTGAGTTTCTCAATTTCAGTGTAAACTTTTGTATTATTTGTATATTGAATTCTTCCAGATAGACTGCGACTCTTCGTGCTGCTGTACTTATATTTTCCGATTCGGCTTATTTCTGATATCGTACTCGTACTATCCTTGATTTCATTTTAAAATTAATTGGAGAGCAAACTTCCGTCTGATGTACGCGCGGATGCCGCTCTAGTTGATTATGGAACTGTCACTTCCTCTGTCGATTTGAAAGGGCATATTCCCTTCTGGCAGCCACCTATATTGGCTATTCTATACATCTACTTATGCGTTCCACTGACTACTTGGAACGCAAGCACTTCAGACGATGCACGAGACACAGCCTGGTACGGTCAGACAACGCAGGCACGTATCACTAGTGGAACATCTACCGGCATATATTATCTACAGCCAGCCACTCACATTGGTTGCTCCTTTCATAGTCGATTATTTCATTGATACGTTGCTCGCCCTAGCATTCTACTATATACCACCAACTCATGACAATATAGACGTTTTGTCACGAACTGCAACTATGATGTCTCCAGTTTCGGTTCAGGTCACGTTTTCTTACAATACAACTATACAACAATACAAAACGTTTATTATATGTTAGTATAACAAGCCTGTAATATAGAAACCATGCTATATTTTAAGGTAAAATAAACACAACTTTGATATTGATGTTTTATTTGATGTGTTAACACCAGTCTTCCTGGCAGGAGCGCTGGATAGAATATGATGCATCGTCCAGGAATTGAATTGAATCCGGGTCTCGCATGTGACAGACGCGGATACTAATCACTATACAACCGCAGATACCAAAACTGTTTGTATGTGTCTACGTTGCAGCAGGCTATATCCAAGTTCGTTCTTCTAATTCGAAACCAGACTATAATCACAAAAAAAGAGAAATGACGAGAGAAATGTATCGGTCTATCATAGAGCTCACTCATACTATTTTCTTATTCCATGCACACTTGTTTCTGGTCAGTTCTAAGCACACGAGACATGAGAGGATCGATGAATCGTGATCGGTACATACCTCTGTGACGCTGACTGCTCTCACCACCTCGCGCACTATTGTTTACTTAACTCCCTCACTCTGTATCGACCGCACACACATCTTTCTGTGCACGAACTGACCACCCGAGGCCACGAATCGTTCACCTGGTGAGTTGCAGTATTCTTTGCTGCTTCTTTATTAAAATGTTTCCAGAATTCCGGCACTTCTTTCAACGTCATATTCGCTTCGACCCAGCATCTTTCTGGATACTATTCATAGATGTTTATAAGCTGTGATTTACTAATAAGTTCTGCGACTATCTGCAGGAGAATCTGAAATCATGCAGACTAAAAAATATACGATTGTGGACAGAAAAATGGCTTACACCCAGCATCCAGCCACCTAGTTTGGCTGTTATCACAACGCGTTAAATGCGTTTGCATAACGA